>APFE031710493.1:0-31265 GCA_000404065.3 Pinus taeda
CAATGATGTGAACAAATAAGTTTAAAAGAAAAAATTAAAAGAAAATGCACTGGGCTCTGATTTTATATTATACTAGTCGTGGGATATCCACCCGACATTTATGGTTATTTATGATTCTTGCTACAAAATTAAGATGGAGTTGATTATAAATGATTTTTTTTTAATTTGGTTTTTTTTATTATTATTATTATTATTATTATTAGAATTCCAAATTGTTAAAATTATTAAATTTGTATAAATAGCATTTGATTTTTTCCTTAATTATATAACCATTTTATTAAGAGTGAAAAAAACATAACTAAGTGAAATAGTTAATTTTGATTATAAAATTGTGATAGACTTTTTAGGAAAATCAAAATCAAAAAAGATGTTTAAAATTTTATTTTTGATGATAAAATTTTAAATCTATATTCATTAAATTAAATTAAGAATAAAATCAAAAGAAAAAACCGTTAATTTTGACTTACTGATTGTGATAGCCATTTTGAAAATTAAATAAGGATAATTTTTTTATGTGACGTGTTAATTTGAAATTAAAAATAATAATTCTATATTTAAAGATAAGAGATATAAAGTTAAATGCCACTTATAAACGTGATTATAATGATTCTATTATAATTTGTAGTGATTAAATGCAACTAATATTGAAAAATAATAATCAATGTTAACTCGACTCACTTCATATTAATAAGTAAATAAAATTAGTTTTATTACTTTGAAGCTCTTTTTTTCGGAAGGACAGATTCAACAACATGGAGCTAAATTGATGATTTGTAATTCTCGGGCACGACGAAGAACGTACCCTGCAAGTTAACTATGTTCCGAAGGTAAAAGTTGAAACTTCACATCAGTTGTAACTTCGTAAGTCCTGCACAAGCATAACAATTAATTACAAAATCGTATAAAAACCAATGCGACATCTACGAAACGTATCTTCGAAGTAATTGATAGTTGAAACGCTGGTTGTATGATTTTATAAAGGAGAAGGCGGCAACTGCAACCAGGGGTCCAAGATCTAGCCTTGAGAAATATCAGGGAATTTCTTTGGCCGGCGACAACAGTTCACGCGACATTTTCTTATACTATTTAATTTGTTTTATAAACTAGTAAAGATAAAAGCTAACATTTTTTTGACGGGTAACTTTAACTTTGCCCTTCTAAGACATGCCATATCCCTCTAGACAGGCTGTGACGTGTTCAATTCATGCCATATCTCGTCCTAGCTAGAATTCAGGAAGGTTACCATTCTCACGTAATAATTATAAATCGTAGATGGAATGGCGTCAAACTGTTAAGGGAAACAACATTGAGTACTTTGAAATTACAACCTTGCAAGTTAAGGGACCATGACCCCCTCCGCATGGTCCCTTTGTGTTTTCTCATCACAGATACCTCTCGAAGCCTGGACTCTTGTTACCCTATGAGTGAATGGGGTCTAACCCCTACAGCGATGGGTCGTTCATTCACAATTTCTTCATTTTTCATCTCCATTCTAGGACTACTTTTCCTCACTCTGCTCTTAGCTGTTCCACCTCACACTCCCCAACCAAGTCTCACCTCCAGTCATATCCATGGCTGTGCTTTATTGATTGCTTTACTTTGCCCTGGTCATTAAGTAGATTGCAGATTCCCTAAATATTCAGAAATCTGACAAGGCCAATTTTTTAACAGCCAGGGTATCCAAAATTCCAGAATATTCCATGAATCTACAATCTACTTATTCTCATTGCTTTGGCCCATCTCTCTTCCAACTTTCCTGCTATTTGTATCTCCTTTGCTCTATCTGTGTTTCCTCCCTTCTGTTTTCCCTCTACTTTCTCTACAATGGAACGTGCTCATGTGCGGATAGTAGGACGTAGGCGCGACACACATGGAAATTCAAGAGCTTGAGCATAAACATTAACTTCTGTTGAACGCCATCGAAAGGTGGTCATTTAACATGGATTATCAGACATAAAACAAGAACTGGTGGACGGGTGCACAAAGCTCCAATATTTAGATGTTTTAGTTAATGTAGATGACCGGGTTTCTGACTTAGACATGCACATATCTCGGATAAACCAATAGCTCCGAAGAGTGGCCCTGTATATGCACCTTAAGCACCTATTTGGAAATGTTTTATTTGATCCTAATGAGAATAGGAATGAACTCCTCCTTCTTCATAGATGGTAATGTATAATGCTGGGAAACAACTCTTCGCAACGATTGAGAACAAGCACCCTTAGAGAGGCATGTCGTAGTTGAATGAAACTGCCTACGTCTGATAGTCATAGTCATGAATAGTATTCCTAGTTTATGTCATAGAGCTCATAGAGCTCTTAATTTTGTTTACCTTTTGTTTTCTATAATAGGTATGGTTAGTTGTGTTTTTGGACCTCCAGGATTGAATAGTATGATTATAGACAAACTCTTTGTGCGTTATTTTTTCTAGACAAAATAGAATGATTCGATCCCTATTATATATTTTACATATATGTTTCTATGATATAAAATGTAAATTTACAAGATAAGATAAAATAAAATTGTTTTATTTAAATAATAATGATAAGACAATTTACATTCACAATTTGATATTTAAAAAATAAATTATACTGAATAAAACAAAAATTCTTGATTTTCATACTTATTCATTACACATAATTATTCAAAATTGGTGTATTTTTCATATTTATTTAGTACGCATTATTATTAAATAAATTTGATTTTTATAATTATTTTTAATATAGAAAATAGAAGTAAAAATATAATATATTTATATTATTCAATATATATTATTATTAATTGAAATCAAAATTGTGATTTTCATATCTATTCTTTATACATTATTATTTTAAAATTTGGATAATTTTTCCATAATTTATTTTATTACTTCATTATTATTTTAATTAAAAAATAATTTTTTTTATATATTTGTATCTTCCAATATGATTATTTTCCGAAAATGTTTTAAATATATAAGAAAATAAAGTTAAAATTCGGTATAATTTTCCAACGTACCCAATATTAAAATTATTATTAAATATATTTTTTAATTCTTTAATAAGAGAAAACACGATAAGTTTGGTCATTCACACCATTTCACTGCGATTTTAGATTCATATGTCTATATTTAATGGAAAAAATAGAATTATCAGTATTTATTTTTATAATAATTTATAAATTTATTTAATTTTTAATTTATAATATAATAATATTTAATATAGTTTCTATTAATTTCATTTATATTTTATTAATATTAATAATATTTAATTTTCTAATAATTATATATTATATTTTGATTTAATTAATAATAAAAAATTATAGATTTATATTTTAATATAAATTTAATTTATTTATTAAAATGAAGTAAAAATTTCTTGATGGGTGTCTCCCCATATATGTGCTTGAATTTGTTCATCTCTTTTTGGTTATTAGGATGCTTTTTGTCTATCATTTTTCTTCTTGTTGGTATTAAGATAATTATATGATTGAAGTATTTGTATGTAGGTTTTAGTTTCTTGTTTGCAATTATGTTTAGCTCTAATAATTAAGTCTATAGTCGACTCAATAATCTTATTAGTAGTTTAGTGGTTTATTACTATATCTTTGTAACTAAATCCTTAGTGATAAAATACTACTAGAAAAAAGATTAATATAATTTATTTTTTAATTAATAAACTCAATTATAATCAAAAAATTATATATATATATAATGTTGGCCATGGGATAATTTTTAAAATTACTTTATTTTACTTCGCATTAATAATAATAATAATAATAATAATAATAATATCTATTTTTTAGGTCACAGTCAGGCCAAACACCAAATTGGTGTATGTGACCCCCTTGTTTATGGGACAAGGGACCCACCTCCGCGCAGCGATTTGACTGCTAAGTCTACGAAGACATACATACTCTACCCCCCTCTGGTTTTGAACCTGTGACCTCTTAGGAGGAAACGCATGCTCTTCCCACTACAACTAAACTAACATAAAGACTTGATTTAATTTAATAATGTATTGTTGATATGAAATTAAATATAAAGTTTTGTGAAGTGAAGTCATCCACAAGTCATGGGGATAGAATGATTTCATACTTGGAGATAGTTAAAATAAAGAAACAGTTGGGCTAGCGGTTACATGCCCAACTTCTCTCCCAGGAAAAAAAGAATCTAGTAAAAGAAAAGAGGCTAGGAGGGTAGGATGAAAGACTTTGGAAAAAGAAAAGAGGCGAAGAGGGTACAATGAAAGAATTTGGAAAAAGAAAAGAGGTGAAGAGGGTATGGGTACCTGACGCAAGGGAGAGGAGGAAAGTAAAAAGGAAAAGTTTAGGAAATTGCTGGTTGGGTGCCAGAATTTCTAAATCCTTGTGCTGGTGAGTGAGTGGGTTTAACTAAAGGAAAATAACCCTAATGCTGAAACTAGTTAGGACCAGGTGGTCTAGGGAGTCAGAGGAAGCAAAGTAAACTACTCGTGTATAAAATTGGCTTGTAGGGGAGAGAGGGGGTTACCAGAAGTATTTTTGGTTCTCGTAGCTTGGGAGTAGCTTGGGAGGAACGTGCGTTTCCTCGTAGTGCTGGTTGTTGAGACGAGGTGGTCTAGGGAGTTAGAGGAAGCAAAGTAAACTTCTCCTGTGTATAAAATTGGGTCAAAGAGGGGGAGGTAGCAGAAGTATTTTGGCTCTCTTAGATTGGGAGGAAAGTTTGTTTCCTCGTGGTGCTCGTTGAGACCAAGTGGTATAGGGAGTCAGAGGAAGCAACGTAAATTTCTCCTGTGTATAAAATTGGCTCGCAGGGGAGGGGGGTTACCAGAAGTATTTTTGGTTCTCGTAGGTGGTATAGGGAGTCAGAGGAAGCAAAGTAAATTTCTCCTGTGTATAAAATTGGCTCGCGGGGGCTTACCAGAAGTATTTTTGGTTCTCGTAGGTTGGGAGGGAGGAACGTTCGTCTCCCCGTGGTTTTGTGGTTGGAAACTTAGTCAAATACAAATAAATGTATATACCTATGTTGAATAAATTATTTTACTTATGTAAAGGACTCGTTTCTTTTCACAATTTAAGACTATGCAATTCTGGTAATTAAATGGTTCTTATTTTGTACCATAAGGGAAGATATTCCTACATGAAGTTGATATTCCTACATGAAGTTGTTTTGTCAAGAAAATTAAGCGGATATAAGTCGAATTTTTAACTTATGCATTCACAAAAAGACAATATTTATATTCCTTTGTGGTTATTGAAAAATAATGATATAACTTGAATAATAATAAGAGCCAATAAATCAAAATTGAAAACTCGAGGGTATATTTATGTGGAGAATTTTGTAAATATACTTTTCCATACATAGCAAATATACATAGTGTCTAACAATGGCATAAGAACCTTTCTTTATTAAGCAAAATGAAATTATATTATGATAGAGGGGAGCCAAGTTAGTTCCCTCGGCTAGCTAACGAACAACACCCTCGGAAGAATATCGTGTAAGATAAAATGGAGCCATAGATAAATCGGGATGTTATGCGTAGTTCCTTAAATAATAGCGTAATAAAGAAATTAGAGAATTAGAAGAAATGTTGAAAGCACAATTAGTAACAGGAAAATATGCTCAAAGTCAAACTGTAGAAAATTATAATTACAACCCTCGAGAGTGGAATAACCTAAATATTCAACTACAATGCCAAGCATATAATCAAAGTTTTCAGACATGAATAAGATATTAACCATTGACAATCTTCAATGAATGGATCACAAACGTGACTATAAAGTTTTAAACAATAATTAATTGTAGTTGTCAAACAAAAATGCAATCTTTGAAATTGCATAAGAGAGTTCGTAAGATTACATCCCCATTTTACAAACTATGCGCACAGTATAAATATTAATTACATGACCATGGTGGAAAAATCCTCATAACAAAACCAAAGAATTATTACAAGTTTTAATGGTCATTGGACCTGCAAACAAGATTTAATTAAGCCTCAAAATCTGGAACAATGGGAATTCATAGACATCAAAAGATTACAACCTCATGCTATGCCACAGTGAAAACTCTCGTTGTAGCGATAGAGATTAAGTACTAGTAATCATGAACCATGAGAACTTCTAGAGATTCAACCTAGAAATGAAACCCCTAATTTGCAGAAGAACTTCTAAAGGTCGATTGAATCTCAGAACTCAAACCTAGAAATTGGAGTGAGTGCATCATAGGGAAGCATTATAAAATCGCTCCTACGAGAGGCCGAGCCTTACAAGAGGTCCTCTACAATGAAAAGTGGTAAACGAGCAGTAGAGTATATAAGATAAGAGTAGTTATTACTAAATGAATGCAAAAGTCGACCTTGTTACCTCGAAGCAGAGAGAGGGTCATTGCCAGCCATGCCATGGATGGGTTGCTGAAAGAAGTAAGCATACACCTGGACTTCAAGGGTCCTTTATTGAAAAAAGGCTCCAATAAGGCAATACCCTGCATAAAACCATGATACAAATTATAAAAATGATAGAAAATGTATTCTAAATCTCATGACTGTTACACAAATTAATAACCCTGAAAACAAAACTGTATTGTGGCATCTCAGAAGGGTAGGTATGTAGTTGGGCACTGTCCAACATGTTGTAATAATTAAAGGATAGTTGTGACAAACTCTACCTAGTAAACAAGCAGTACAAACTATGAACCTAGCGAAGTTGAAGAGGAGGGTGGAACAAACAACACACTGGCAGAATGAGGGTTTGGGTCGCGTAGAGCGGGAGGGTAGTTACTCTCTATTTCCCCATGGGACTTCTCTGCCATTGATGAAAACCCCAAACATCGTAGCCGTACGTCGGAGGGCAATCCCAAGCAGGTAAGATGTTGTTGATTTACCATTAATCCTTCGGTGGAGAGAAATCTAGGTGGATAGCACTTGGAAGCACCTAGAATATTCACGAAGCCTCGGTTACAAGAACCCCAAGGTGGTCGGAAAGGGGGTTTACACCATAGTTATAAACATTAAATCAAATCATTGTTCTGATACATTAATGTTCCATATCACAAATTTCTAAAAAGAATGGAATTATTTCTTTATATATGTATTGATTTATCAATTAGTAAAGGTAAAGTCTAAGTTATGTTAATGTTAAAACAAAAGTGAAACATGTTTAAAAGAACTCTTGTTTTGGAATATGTTATAGGTGGTATTAGAGCACAAGGTTATACACTGAGGACCTTATTGGATGTAAGCAAAACTATGTTTTGTGTGTTCACAAAGAGGAAAAGAAAGATCAATGTGAGGAGAAGAGGTGGGACCTCTTCCACGACATGAGAAAGACCCAACGCTGTGCTTGAGTTGATACCTATGGAATGAAATAATCCTGAGCCATGGATTCAATTTGAGAATGGATCTTGTAACAATGTTGTCGCAATGATGAAAATAATCCAGCAAACCCAATCGAAAATGGCAACCCTCCAGACTGAAAATGAATGTTTGGTATGTGAGCAAGAATGCATTATGAAGAGCTTGACGGATAGAAATAACCATTGGAATTTGAAACCGAGATTTGATAATGGTAATCGTGGAGAATCTTACAGAATGAGAGAGGAGACTATAACAGAAGGAAGTCAAACACAAGAGTCTGAAGGGAATAGGCAAATGCAAGGCAAAGATTCTAGAGACACATCAGATATTGAAAGATGAAAAAGGCAAAGAAACGGAAAGTGGAATTGCAAGGCGAATTTAAAAAGATTCGGCCTCTAAGTTATGATGGTGAAAATAAGGAATCAATAGAGTCTTTCTTAATAAATATAACCGAGGATGTTCAAATTTATGATTATGATGAAAATATAAAAGACCGGTTAGTTGTTTACCATTGATGAGGTAAGGCTACCCTTTGGTGGGAGGAAGTAAAAGTAGTGCATTTTTTATGAGCAGTCAATTACTTGGGAAGCAATCAAGAAAAATTTGAGGAATAAATATCTGACAGTATGATTTTATGATGATAAAGCTAAATAATTTCATGAACTGAGGCTGGGGTAGCTGACTATAGATGAATATGTGGCCAAATTGTCCTCTCTATTACGATATGTACAGTATTTACAAGAGGAGAAAGATAAAGTGCGAACGTTTATAATTAGTTTGCCAATGCATATGAAGGAACGACTTGAGTTTGAATATCCTAAAACTATGGATGAAGTTGTAAGAAAAGCATGAATATGCTATCAGTAGATGAAAAAAAAGGATAATGGTAAGGGTTGGACCAGTAAGAAGGGATAAAGAACAACACAAAATAGTAGAAATAATAGAACAACTAATCCCATAAATACTTTTAAGGGACAATAAGGAAAGAATGTGGAGAAAAATCAACAGAAATTTCAACCTCCGAATGAGACCAGACCAGTAGAACCATCTACCAACTCTAAGGATAATCAAGGACATAAACCCCCGCTGCAATGTGCGGGCTACGGGGGACCACATTATGTTAAAATTTGTCCCTATTGTGGAAGACCTGAGCCAGTTAACATCATACAAGAACCCTCTACAGAAGGGGAGGTGGCAAAGACCATACTAAAAATTAATGCGGCACTGGAAGATTGCCAAGTGGAATGTCAACAAAGCATTATTGAAATTGAAGGTGAGTTGTTCAAGCACATTGTTTTTGTTTTAATAGATCCTAACACTAGTTTAAGTTATGTGAGCCCTAGGATAGTAGATTTATATCAGTTAAAAACTCAAAAATTTGAAATTCCATGGCTAGTACAACTAGACATAAGAGCAAAAAGGTGTGTGATGGCTAAAGTAGAAAATTGGTTAATTGAGTTAGATGATCAACCAATAAGAACATATTTAAGTGTTCTACCTTTGGGGTATTATGATGTTCTAATTTGAATATATGGGTTAGAAGTCCATTGGTTTCGGGTTAATTGCAAGGAAAAAATTGATAGTTACTTGAATGCAACAGGTGCCAAATGTGAGATTCAAGTAGTTAAACAACCCATATAGTTGAGACCAATTATTGCTTCCTTGTTAGGAAAATGCATACGAAAAGGCTATGCTACATCTAAGGAGAAGATGCTAGACCTAGGGAATCTATTTGTAATTCAAGAATTTACACATGTATTCCCTCAAGGATGCCGAGGTTTCCACCCAAAAGTGATATAGATTTCACTATCAAATTAATTATGGGAGCTACCCCGATATCGATAAATCCCTACAGGATGAGTATACTAGAGCTCATTGAGTTAAAAATTCAGTTACATGAATTGTTGGATAAAACTCACATATGCCCCAATGTATCCCCATGGGGAGCTCCAACGTTGTTTGCTAAAAAGAAGGATGACACCCTAAGACTTTGTATTGACTATCGGGAGCTAAATAATTTAACCATCAAAAATAAATATCCACTGCCCAAAATTGACGATCTGTTTGACCAAGTCAAGGGCACCAATATATTCTCAAAAATTGACTTATGATCAAGGTACCATGGACATTACAAGTTTGTAGCCCTAACTTTTGGATAAATTATTGCCCAACTATGTTCATGCCTTATGAACGAGATCTTCCACCCCTACCTTGACAAATTTGTATTAATCTTCATCAATGACATTATGATCTATACTAAAAGTCTGGAGGAGCATTACAAGCATGTACAAATTATGTTGCAGACCTTATGGAAACACCAACTTTATACAAAATACAATGTGTGAATTCTACATGGAACAAATATCGTACCTGAGGCATATTATCATGCAAGAGGGTGTAGCAGTAGATCCAAAGAAAATCAAATCAATCATGGAATGACCTATCCCTAAAAATGTAGCATATATTCATTCTTTTTTGGGGTTGGCTAGGCACTACCATCATTTTAATGAAGGATTTTCTAAAGTGGCTCATTCCTTAACTTCCTTGTAGAAAAATGGGAAGGTGTTCAAGCGGTCTGCATTATGTCAGCAAAGTTTTGATCAATTGAGGCACTTGTTGACTACTACACACATTTTAAGGATAGCAAATCCGAGTAAAGAACTCATGGTTTGTACAGATGCATGCCAAACTAGAATTAGGACCGTGTTGATGCAAAAAGGATGAGTGGTGGAATATGAATCATGAAAACTAAAGGAGCATGAACAATGCTACTCAGCATATGACCTATAGCTTACAATAGTAGTTCATGGTTTCAAAATCCGGTGACATTATTTGCTAGGAAAATAATTTATCCTTATGACAAATCACAAGAAGCTAATTAATTTTTTTCATCCACCAAATTTGAATGCTCATTAAGCAAGATGGACTGCGTTTTTAGGAAAATATAACTTTGAAATCAAGCATCTTAAGGGCACAAAAAATTGAGTGGACGATTCCTTCAGTCAGAAATTAAGCTATAGTTATAAGATTTATGTTAGTAAAATAAGATTTGACTTTACAAATAAAATTAAAGAAGCTTCTCTAAAAGATCATGGATAGCAGTTTTTATGGTAGCAGGCGAAACAAGAAGATTGCTTGGAAGGAAAGTTAGGCTATAATTTTGACAATGAAGGTATGATAATATATAGAAATTGCATTTATGTACCAAATCAATAAGCTATTAAACGATTCATTCTCAATCAATACCATAGGAATACATATACTAGACACTGAAGATATAAAAAATTAATCCCATCATTTAGGAAATATTATTTTTGGCCTGGCATGAAGGCAGAGACAACCCAATATTTGGCATAGTGTTTAGAGAATCAGCAGGAAAATATCAAACATTAGCACCCTGCAGGACTACTTTATCCCCTACCCATTCCTGAATGGAAGTGGGAGATCATCACATTATATTTTATTACTGGGCTTCTAAGGTCAAAAGGGCAGAATGATTCTATAATGGTGGTGGTAGATAAATTGAGCAAAGATGCTCATTTATACCTGTACAATTGAATTATATGGTTGTACAAATTGTCGATATCTTTATGAAGGAAATCTTCAGGTTGCACGAAATAACCAAAATGGTAATCTTAGACAGGGACATAAACTTTACTTCCACTTTCAGGAAGGCCTTATTTACTGGTCTGGGCACCCAAATACAATTTAGCACCACATATCATCCACAAACAGATGGGAAAATAGATAAGGTGAACCACTTGTTGGAGGATATGCCTATAATGTACATAATGGAGCAACCCACAAAATCGGAAGAGTACTTACACCTCGTGGAATTTTCATATAACAATAGTTATCATGCATCGTTAAAAATGAGCCCATTCGAGGTATTATATGGAAGGGGTTGTAGAATACTAAGAAAAATCTATAGCCTAGAGGATAAATTAATGTTAGGACCTCAAATGCTCAAAGAGATGGAATCTACAGTAAAAAGGGTTCAACACAACTTGAAGGAAGCTCAGGACCAACAAAAAGTTTATGTTGATAATCGAAGAGCTTACCGAGAGTATCAAATCAGGGAACATGTGTACATGAGGATTAAACCCAAGCTGAGTAATTTAAGATGGAGTGGATCCTCCAAGTTTTCCCTTTGATTTTGTGGCCCATTCCAGATCATTGCTAGAGTTGGCCCAATGGCTTCCCAGTTATCCTTACCGAATCATATACGTGTGCACAATGTGTTTCAAGTTTCTTTTTTAAAGAAATATATTCATGACCCTAAACACTTCACTCACTGGAAATATGTACAGGTAGAGGAAATATATTTCTCTTTATAAAAAAAACATGTTTCAAGAATATTTCTGAGAAATAACACTAATAATACTTGATGGTAGGTTGAACTAGATGGGGAATTCCTAGTCGAGCCCTTGTGTATTCTCGATCAGAGAGAAACAACATTTTGGAAATGAGTTATCCCCCAGGAGAAAGTGAAATGGAAGCACTTTAGTCTGGAAGAGGCTACTTGGGAGGGAGAAAAATTCATGCAAGAAGCATACTTGAGACTACTCCGGAGGTAATAACACTCCAGGGATAGTGTTTCTCGTGAGGAGGGGGGGATGGAACACCCCACTGGTCAAGGGATTTTTTTTAAAATTGCTCTATTTTACTTCGCTTTACTTCATCTAAAGTCGCATAAAGACTTGATTTAATTTAATACTTTATTATTGATATGAAATTAGATATAATGTTTTATGAAGAGAAATCATCCACAAGTCATGGGGATAGAATGAAGTGAAAGGATTTCATACCTAGAGATAGTTAGAATAAAGAAATAGTTGGGTGTGGTTACCTTCCCAACTTACCTCCTAGAAAAGAAAGACTTTGGAAAATGAAGAGAGGCCAAGAGAGTAGCAGTACTTGAGGCAAGAGAGAGGAGGAAAAGGAAAATGAAAAGCTTGGAATATTGTTGGTTGGGTGACTGAATTTTGAAATCCTTGAGCTAGTTCTCCGGTGGGATTAGCTAAAGGAAAAGAACCCTAATACTGGACTTCGTTGGTACAAGGTGGTCTAGGGAGAAACAGGAATGAAATTAAACTACTCTTGTGTATGAAATCATCTCGGGGTGAGTACCAAAAGTATTTATGGTTCTCACAGGTTGGGAGGAACATTCATTTCCCCATGGTTTTGTGGTTGGAAACTCAGTCAAATACAGAAAATTATATGCACCTATGTTGGATAAATTATTTTTCTTATGTAAAGGACTGATTTCTTTTCTCAATTTAAGACTATGCAATTCTGGTAATTAAATGGTTCTTATTTTGTATAGTAAGGGAAGATATTCCTACATGAGCTTGTTCTATGAAAAAATTAAGCGAATATAAGTCAAATTTATAACTTATGCATCCACAGAAAGGAAATATTTATAGTCCTTTGTGTTATCGGGAAAACTAGTGTCCATTTAGAGGTGCTAGTCCCACTAAGACGGGTAGCTATCTTAGAAACAAACAAACTAAAGTTACTTGCATTTTCCTTTATGAGAAGTAGATGAGAGAGAAGCAGAGAGTACCAACCTCATTCTTCCGCCTGGATTTTTGCTTGTTTCCTCTCCCCTTTGACAGATCTTTGTTCCTCCTTCCCCGCTTATCCTGCTTCAAAGAACACCTGTAGAGTCAAAGAAACATAATACCATCAAAGCATAGAGATCTACAATCATAAACAATATAGGATCAGATATATATTGACCATACAAATGCATATATCAACTCAGACATACAAGAATATGGAGGAAAACTCAGATAGCTTTATTAATAGAAGTAGTAGAAGAGAGGATTACAACCCATTGATCTGACCCAGCGCCATCCTCGCAGCATGAAAGCCATTCACCTCATGAAAAGCTATATCACCCTACACTATGATGTTCCACAAAGAAACCAACAACACTTTCTTACAAGATGCAAAATTCCAGCCTCTGGATCTCTAGGATGAGGGATGCATATATAGATGTTTGTAGGTGGGTTAGTCAACTTCTGGGTTTTTGATTAGTGTCATTTCTCTGATAGTTCTCAATTCCACTTGGATATTTCATTATCTCTTACTCATCCCTGGGCGAATTCAGAGAGGCAAGTGTCACAGGAGAAGTTTCTGAAAGATTCCATGATCATCCACCTTGCAAACTGTCTCTGCCATTTGTCTACTCTCACCCATCGCAAACCATAGAAGGGCTTTTCAGTATGCATCGCAACCCCCTATGCATTAGGTAGGATGCATTACACTTTGACCATGGAGCAGGTAAGATGGTCCAGTTTTGACCAGTTCTGAGCAATTTTTCATGGAGAACTTCTGGGAGATGATGTAATCATTTGACCTTATTCCTTTAGGCTATGAAACAACACTTTTAAGGACTTAGAAGCCCTTATTTTATGGACATATAATATTGGGATTGTAGTGCCCAAATATGTCTATAACAGTTGCCCCCTAAAGCATGAGTTCGTAAATCTTTTGATGTCGGGTGAAATGCTTTATCATGAGGATCTGAGGTTTCTCGAACTATAAGGTGACCTGTAATAAGATACAATACAATATATTATCTTCATAATATTTTCATGATCTAGTTGAGGCGGGCATTCCCATGCTCAACTTTATAAATTCATTTTCATGTACATAAGATAGACAACTGTCTGTATGGCAGACTGATGATCCTAATAGAGCCATCATCCTTTGGCTTGGATGATTATATGTGCAACTATGATGTACATTTGATGTCTTTATTTTAACGAATATATTGCAGCCCGGATGGATGAAACTAGATCAAGGGTCTTCAAACTCATTCAATATTCACCTGAAGTACAAGTCAATCCATGTGAAAAGATGTTCTGGAGTCGAACATGGAAAGAAATCACCTGATTACCAACCAATGATGTAAGTTGTTAATAGGCGCGAGAGGAATCACCGATAATGATAATGACCCTCAAGGTACTGCAGTACAATTCACGTGGTGTGAAAATGGGACTTGATGTCAAACACCACACAAAATATTTCGGTCGAAGGCCATTCATGTAAACCTGTCGCCGGAAGTGAGAAACCTGGCATTGAGGCATGTAAGCTTCAAAGTTCTGAAAGGGTTGTTCCTAAGTCAACTTCTTGGAAAATGAGCTGATGTCGACAAGAAGTGACCCATCTTAAGAGGGCCTTAATGAATCCCACATCTACGACATGAAATAGAGAAAATGATTTTGTGGAGGTGGAAATGATTTGATGATACAAGGTTCAGGGTGGCGGTCATGAAAGAATGAAGGGTGAAAGTATTGCAGCGAATGAGACACAAGCTGGGTTGGTGAATTCTCAGAGCGACCTCTCTTGAACATATCGGCGACACTAAAATGGATTGGTAGCATTAACCCCAAAATGGATGGTATGGTGGACCAATGGTGATATGACCAGTGAATGGAATAACCCAACCCGACTCAATCATGGCGATGGAGTGAAAGTGTCATGTTCAAGAGCGACCTTCTACCAATAAAGTTTCTTCAAGTTTTCTTCCCAATTTTTCCCCAGTCATTGCTGACTACTACCTCTTTATTTTTTTCAAGCTTGAGGAGGATAACATATGCTTGTTATATAATTTTCCCTTCGGGCAAACCCGTCGCTATGTTTTAACGAGCCTAGCGACAATGAAACTTGTTCTTGTCTGCATGGACAAGTTTGTCGCTATTGTTTTAATTAGTTTAAAGACAAAGATAACTCAGTCATTTTCAATTTTAGAGAGTCTAAAAAGAGACGGAAAGGAAACTCCAGTGATCCTTTTTCGTAGTGTAATCCCCTAAGTCTGAAAAAGTATAAAATTATACAAAAGGGATTACTTTTCGATAGTTTTAATGAGCTGATCAAGGCAAGTGCTCAATATTTTTGTGCAATGATCCCTCAGGTCCACAAATATTAAAATCTAGAGGAGGGATGGAACTTCCAATCACTTTAACGAGCTGGAAAGGCGAATTGCTCGGCAATCTCTTCATATTTTATGAGTCAAATGAAAATAGTTTACAGAAGACTCATTTTTTTAGGAACGAGTGATCATTTTGGATAATAGCTAGTTCTAGGTAGGATTTGGAACTTTTCAATCACGACAATGTAAAGAAGGTGGCTAATAGGGTCACTTGTCATAGTTGTTCCTCAAAAGGGGTAAACAATGAAATGGAGGCATATTATTGGCTAAAAAAGAGTGGAGGTGATGGTAAGAACACGACCAAGGCTCAAAAGATGATAATAATGTGATCGCAATGGTTATTTACCAGAGGTGGGTTCATTTTTTAATGAGCTTAAACTATGGTGGAACATATGCTCATTGCTAGGTTTATTTTTTAACAAGCTTGAACAGCGTAAAACTGCTCGTGGCTTGGTTCATTTTTTAATGAGCTTGAACCATGCAACAACATATGCTCAGATTTGGTTTCATGTTTACACAAGCTTGAAGCGAAAACTATGCTTGTTATAAGTTTGCATGCCCCCAGCATAGTGACGCAAATCGAGGTGCATGCCCCCCAAGCTTCATTGCTTTCAACGAGGTGGATGGAATGAAGGTTCATTTTCGAGATCTTGGAAAGACTTGACTTGTAACTTTGCTCAACCTTGTTTCATTTTTGAACGAGCTTAACACAAGAAAAGGAATTCTACTCAGATCCTTGGTTTCATTTTTTAATGAGGTTAACATCAGTCAAAAAACTATCCTCTGAACCCACAGTAGTTACAATATTTGATAGAAAATCAAAAACTAAAGGATGATTAAGGTCACTGGAATATTCTTCATGGTAATCTGGAAGATGGGAATGTTGGTGGTAATCTTCCCATGGTGCCTCTCCTATTATCATTGACTGAATGATTCCTTCATCCGTAGAATGTACATGCGACCAAGGGTATGAAGAGGTGACATATTCCTTAGACCTATCTATCCAAACACTCGATAAGCGTTGATTTGGCTTTGTCCCCCAGGCCAAGAAAATTGATTGCTACAATATTTCTATTGGGCTTGGGGGCAATACCTGGTGATGATCCATGCTGACAAAATGTTCAGCAATATTCTGAATCTTTTATATATAAAAGATATATTGCAGGTTTCCATCGTGGCCACTTCCTCCAGATTACTCAGAGGCGGTAGGGAAAAAGTACCCATTAAAGTGGGGCCTTTTAGGAGGCCTACTCTGATATTTTGAAGTGATCGAGAGTTTCCATGGATCACTAGAATTATTCCCGTAACTCGTGAACTATTGGGGAGGAAGGTTTGTTGATCAAAGATTGTAATTCCCCCTTGAAAAGGAAATGAAATCTTTCTAAAGTATGTTGACATAACAATGGCCATACCATAAATCCAGGGCCTCCCTAGTAGAATGTTGTAATCGAGGTTTCCATCGATAACTTCAACATCAATTTCTACCATTTTTCCCCCCAGTTCAACTTGCAAGTTACCTAAAATCACGTACGGGGTGTATGTCCTTCCATCGAATGCTTTTAACGTCGTTGAAAATTGTGACAAGGGTGGTGAGCTTACAGTTTTCCAGCAACTCATTGACATACTACATGTAGATGCCCCCTCATCAATAATTGTTCGATGAACAATTTTGTTGAGGGATTTCACTTGAATGAGGAAAGCGAGTTGAGCTGGTAACTGAGGTTCATATCCTTTATGATTAAAGGCCACAAGATTGGAATCTACTAGGTAAATCCCACCTATTACTGATAATAGAGCCTGCTTTTGGGAGCGACAATTTTGCAGTACTTCAAGTGTCGACATAGCGGACGGCGATTGGGCCAGGTCCTCTACTATATTATAATTTTGCGCTACTCTGGCACAAGGATTAAATGTCGATTTGTGTACTAATCCCTTTTGTAGCTTTATCATTAGTTCAGGAATGGTGGGTGGCACAACTTCGGTCGAAGTTGTTGTCGAACTACTAGGTTGATCAGTAGCCTTATTTTTCAACAGCTATGGATTCCCGTAATCTTTATTCCTTGTCAATATCAAAGCATAATTTTGTTGTTTCGAAATGGAAAACATAAGCACTTGGGATGGGGAAGCATTGTCGCTAGCAACCAAATTGGTTTCTGGGTCTGGAAACCGATCAGTCAATACCGCTAAGGTTTTTGAGTTTCTGAAGAACTTCTTAATTTCAACTTTATGTGGACAATCTTTCGTCCAATGATCCTCATCGCATAAAAAGCATGGATGACTGGGTTTCCTTTGTCCAGAAGGGTTTGCAAAAAAAATTTCAGGAGATGAATCGTCCTGTTTCTTATTTTTACTTTTCGCTTTCTTCTTGCCCCCTCGTTGCTTCAATTGTTTGCCCTTGTTGGTCAACACAACATTAACCTCCGAGGCAAGAAGTTCTTCATTTGTATTTTGACCAAAAACCGTGCGAGATTTTTTAGATGTAGCCTTTGCAGTTTTGGTGCTTGTAGTGCCTATCACGACATCCCCAGCATGAGACTCTTTGTTTCATTTAGGATGAGGAGGAATGGAAAACTCTGGTCTAGGAGCATCAGAGATTTTATCATAGAGCGTGCCACACTGAGTATAGATCAAGTCTAGATATTGCGCATGAGTGATGACTTGCTCTTCAGTGACAAACCCCCCTTTAGCCACATCTTCTATAATAGAAGGTAACAATGAGTTAATAAACCATTCAGCTAGGAGCTGATCAAGAACATATGTTTTTACCATTCGATGATGACACCGCCACTCGTGAATATGATAAGATATGTGAGTGGTTGTCGTCTACCTAAAATTGGTAAGAAGCTCCGTTCCTATTTCATACCTTATCAATAACTGAAAATGGGTTAAAAATGTTATGGCAAGGGTGTTGAAGTTATCGAATGAAGCTCTAGGAAATTCGATGTACCATTTTGCTACCAGACCAGTTAATGTTTGCTGGAAAAGGCAAAGCCTAATCGAATCATCATTGAGAGTGTTTGACAAGCACAACAGATGAATGGTCATCACATGATTCGATGGATCTTCACCCGGATTTGCATTGAATTTAGGAATATCTGACGGAAGTTTATGAGGAATCGGCAGCCACCAAGGGGCATAAGCAATTGGATCATTTGCTAGCCGATTCAGATCTGGTAATTCTAAAGTTGCTACGAAGGGAAACTGTTGATTTAGGTTTAGTGAAGCATACCCAGGATAAGATGGGATAACCTAAGAAGTGTGTCTCTGCATACCAGCATAATGTATTTGTTGTTGATAACTTTGATAAGGTTGATGGGCATAACCATTATGATATGATTAATAATGACCATTTTGAATATACGGCTGCCCATTACTTGCAAATCTTTGTTGCTCAAGTCCTCGGTAAGCTTGTTGGAATTGCGGTTGTTGATATTGTACCAGCTGTGGTTGTGAAGCCATTTGTTGTTGTCCAATACTGGTTGTCTGACCAAGATGAAGGGTAATAGTACCTGTTTGAGCTTGAGTCGCTCTAGTTAAGGAGTCGCTAATCAACGATTGTGGTTGTGTCGTGGAGACAAGAGGCTATTGTATTACGACCTGAGAAACTTGAGGTTGGCATACAATAGGCAACGCTTGTACTTGCGACACTGTTACAATAGCTAGTGTAGTGGGGATATTCAACACAGGTAGACTTGGTTTAAACACACATGGGAGCAAGAACAATATGAGTGATCAAACATGAGAATACAATTTTTATTAACAAGAGATATACATTTATAGTACATTATGTGACTGTTGGGCTTCACATCCCAAGGTCTCTTGGACTACTTTGTCTATTCGGCTTCCACACTAACCCATTGAGGATTAGGTGTCCAACATTCCCCCCTTTAATCCGAAGGGTTATGTATGAGTCCAAGAAGAGAGTTGTAATACAAAATGTGCAAAAAAGCATGATAGTACTAGGCTGAATGTGCTCTCTGAAATGTTGGTATAAAGGGTGGTGGTTTAAGGATGACCACCAACACTAGAACGCTTAGTGCAGTTCCCGAAACTCTTCCAAAATTGGTAAGAAGCAGGAGTCTTCTGCTAGAGGAAGTGCTCCTATTGTTTTGAAGAGGGAAACCTTCAACAATGAAAGGGAGGTCTCACCCCACATAAAAGTGAGAACTTCAGCCTAAAAAGGGAAGTCTCAACCTGTGATCGTTTAAGGATGACCAACAACTCTGGAATGCTTAACACAATTCCTGGAACTCTTCCAAAACTGGCAAGAAGCTGGAGTCTTCTGCTAGAGGAAGTGTTCTCAATTTTGTTCCCGGAATTCTTCCAAAGCTGGCAAGAAGCTGAAGTTTTCTGCTAGAGGAAGTGTCCCATATTGCCAACTGAAGGCATGTTCATGGGCATCTTTGTCTCTGGCTACAACTCTGAAACTGGTGTCGCAAGTTTTGGCTCAGGCTCGCTTGATGTGACTTTGAAGCTTGTAGATGACCATCATTTCCCCCCTATTAGATACCAGGTGAGATGATGGAGAAAACTCAGCTGCAAGACTTTTCAATACTCTAGAAGAAGTTCTGACATGTGTTTGGAATATCTTCTTGGCTGTTGATGCCCATTGCCAAGAAGCGATCCATCCAAGATGAATCTTTGTTCTTGCAGGACGTTTGTTTCTGAAGCATCTGTGTGAAGAATGATTGGTTTTATGACAGTGCTTACATGGATGAAGATCAAAACAGTGATCTTTCAAATGGCCAACTGGGTCACAGTGTTGGCATTTCACGATCTGTTGTTGTTGTTGCTGTGGAAGAGGGGCAGAGTTTGGAACAGCTGAAGCTGAACTATCATGAGGAGTAGGTGAACTGCATGAATGAATCCAGCACTCTGAAAATGAATGGGCTTTGAGTAGTCTGGAATATGAAAGGACAAGTCCTTGTAATATCCAAGACCAGTTATGTGCTTGTTGTGGACAAGTTGTTCCCAAGGTCTGACGATGGGCTTGGGAAGTGCAGATTGAGTTTTTGCATATGCATGTACAACTGCTGCTTTATCTAAATGCACTGTAACATTATTGTCTCGCTGTTTATGGGAGTCTGTTTCAATCTTTTGAACAGAAACAGGTTCAGAATGATGACTCCATTGATGTAGTTCTTCTTGCTACAGCTTTGTCTCAAGCTACAAAAACTCAATATTCTCATGTGCATTTTGGAGACAAATTTTAATATTGGAAAGAGAAGTTTTGTTGATCTTAACCATCTCATCAATAGTGCAAAGTATTAAATTATTCAGTATTTTCAATACATCATCTATTCTATCCATTTCAGACCAATATAATCAGAGAACTGATGTTATCTTCAACTATAAATTGGTCTATAAATAATTGAAACTATTAGATGAGTAGCAGGATGCCAATATCACAAAGTCACTGTAGCAAATAGCACAATACCAATTTCAATGTAGCAAATGACTCGCTGCTTTAATGTACTTCTCAAATTATTCAAACTACTCACACTATGAAAAAAGAGAGTCAATCTTTGACTTTCTTTGCAAATGAAATTTCTCGACAGTCTTAGTAGAGCAATCTCAACCATGTTCTGTACATTGCAACATTGCCATAGCAATGATCAAACCAACAATGGTAAAGATATCGTATTGTGTCAAGGCTTGTCAAGCTCTCTGACATAACACTTAGCCCGTCAATTCAACATCATCATCAGACTCTATCCATCAGCATATTCAGTCAATAATACTTTGGTAATGCAAGACTTATCCCTGAACCCTAGAATGTGAACTCATACTCCACTTCATCAATACATGTCTATAGATCAACAATGTCAATAGTACCAACTCAATAGTTGCTTTATCATAGGCATTTACAAAGAATAATGTGTCAATATTGTCATATCGAATCTCTAAATCTAATCTCTGTCTAATGCAAACAGTCAACAACACTACTTGCATCAAATTAATAGATTACATCAATTCATAGACAAGTTCACACAAAACTTTGCCCTTGGTTGCTGTAGATGACACTCGCATACTTCGACCTCACGGCCACACAATTTATGGAAGAATCCATCCACAGAACTTTAACACAAAATAGATTCTATAGTTCTTTGCATGAATGGGTGGATTTCTTGAGAAAAAGAGAGCCTTGTGGGTGGATTTCTCAAACAGAGAAAACGTTGGATACACAGAACGAACTGACCTCTATATAAATATATAGCCGAGAATACCCATAAAAATGGTATTATTCGTTGTTGAGAAGATTACGAATATATACCTATGTTTAATACCCATAAAAATGGTATTATTCGTTGTTGGGAAAATTACGGATATATAGCTCTGCTACCATTGAAATGAAATAGATATATTCAGGATTAACACACCATATAAAACATATATACCACAGCTTTGCACACCATAGAATTTCAATACTCAATGCCCATAAAAACTATGTCTCCTTCTCGATCCAGCTATCCATCATTACACGAGTGTGCAAGATCTAATGGAAGAAAAGAATTTGCCAGCCATTCATGGTTGAAATCCCGCAATAAAATATCTATGAGCGTAGATTTACGGCAATCATGAACCCAACAATTAGATCTGTGACTGGGACAAATTGTAACATGCATCAAACAATACAATCAGCATACTCCTCCATGGGTATTACAGATCCACGCATCCAAAAAACTCCGTGGGTCCTCAAAAACCTGCCTATGTGACGCACTGCATATTATTCATTTCAAACGCCATTGATATAAGTAAAGTAGTCTCTTCAGAATCCTTGTGGAAGGCATGGGTAGATATCACTTTTCCTCCTCTACTAAAGCTGACAATGATATGTATTTTCGTGTCTGCACATCAAATAAACCACATCGTACACTTCAAAGGAATGTGAACCTTCACCACACCTCCATAATTTATCAACGAAATCCTCTGCGAAGTAGGAGAAGCGTGTCAGAGCCGATTGTGTATGACTCGTTGCGAGAGTGATATATGTGGAGAGGTTAGATACCAGTCAATGGATGGAGAGGTTAAATAAATACATGAGGTTGATACCATGGATTCGATAGGCCCAATGAGAGGATTTGACGGCGTATAGAGGTAAGATACCACAACATGGTAAGGAGTCGAACAAGACTGTGAGGACTAATGGACTTTTTCAAAAAATGTCTCTAATTTTTTATGCAGTAATAGGTGCAGTGAGGGAAGGAGGTCTTGATAATCAATTGGAAGTGGTTGAATATGTTGAGGATATATATAAGTTCTATCATAGAACAGAGCACATGAGCCGCGTGCCAGATTATATGCCCAGTCAATGAGAAATTAATGGAAAAATGTGAACACTCTTGATAAATTGGTTGATTGAGCTACATCACAAGTTTGAGTTGTAGTCAGAGACTTTGTATCTAACTACAAATATTCTTGATAGATATCTTTCTATTCAATATCTATCAGGGAGCAACTGTCAATTAGTAGGTGCTATTGCACTGCTTCTAGCTTCCAAGTACGAGGAAATTTGGGCTTCGGAGATAGATGAATTTCTCGCAATCTTAGAAACAAATTTTAAGAGGAAACATGTACTACTTATGGAAAAGACAATGCTCAACAAACTGAAATTTCACCTCACAGTCCCAACCCCATATATATTCCTTGTCCGGTTCCTCAAGGTTGTAGACTTTGACGGAGAGATGGAAAATTTGGTATTCTTCTTTATGGAACTTCAAGCCCAGGGTGACGCTACCGCCATTACCGCAGAACAGAATTGTGCTCATCTCTTGTTGACTTCAAGAGATAAATGCTCAACTTCACCATCCTTTTTAATCGCCCCAAGCCTTTTTTTTTTTTAACTGTAGGAAACTGTTAGCGTATTAAAGAGTTCGACGCATACAAGAATATCAGCACAGCGAGCATGAAAATACACAGCGTTGATACCACTAATACACAGTGTTGGAACCTGATTCACGCACGCAGATCCCAGCAATGGTAGAATCACAGGCAGATTCGTTGTTTATGGCTATTCTTCGCTCCACCCATCAATTCAGGACAGCATGGACAATGCTGGACAGGACAACGCTTCTTTCAGGAACATTCATGGGCAGTCCAAAGCGCAGGTACCATGTCAGGCAAAGAACACAGGTACTATGTCAGGTAGAGAGCGTAGGTATAGAGAGGGAAGTTATAAAACGTCTATGAAACTGACGCAGTGAGACAACGTTTGTAGCTAGTCTCTTGACAGAGGGCACAGGCTTGACAGAAGGTGTAGACAATATCAAAAACATATATGATAGACAAACATGTCAGAACAGCTTGGATAGCGCTGACAATGTCAGGCAGAGGAACGTTTCATCATTCAAGTGAATATGGCAGACAGGGCATAGGTCTGTATAAAGGAATATGGCAGAAATAAACTGCACAGAAAGGCCATAAAACAAATGGATCAAATTAATTATGTAGGGCAGGAATACGCCTGCTCTGATACCATGTTAAACACACATGGGAGCAAGAAAAATATGAATGATCAAACATGAGAGTACAATTTTTATTAACAAGAGATATAGATTTATAGTACATTATGTGACCATTGGGTTTCACATCCCAAGGTCTCTTGGACTACTTTGTCTATTCGGCTTCCACACTAACCATTGAGGATTAGGTGTCCAACAACATTGAATATACAACTCTTGGTTGTTGAGGTAGTATTGGCACCCAACCACTGGATGTAATTCCAGCTTGACCCGAATTCTGTTGTGAACTCTCATATGGTTGTTCTCCTGGAGGGAACAATGAAAGGGCATACTGCCCCCCATACAGCAGCAATCCAGTGCTCAAAGAAAAAATTGGCCTTTCGAGACCAGACTGCCCAAATTGATATTGTTGCAAAGGATCAATTTGCTGAGACTCAACATAAGAAATTCCAGATATTATTCCAGATGAACAAACGGGAACAGACCATACTGTCAAAATAGTCCCTGGGTGGACTTCCTCTAGCGGTTGAGAGCTAGTTGGGATAGATGGTATACTAGCGAACATTATCAGAGTGGCGGTAGGAGGTTTTGCTACCGTTGTATCGGGCAACATAATCCTAGATGTCGATGGTTTTCCAAACATATTGAGTCTATCCAAAAGACTTCCTAACGATTATATAAGAACTTGCGATGAGGGCATACTATCTTCTGAAGTAGAAGTATATAGGTGGATCCTAGTTCCAAAATGCAATGGAGTAGTGGATGGAAGATCCTCTGTAATTTCTTCTATAGCAATCAGTCTAGGTGGAAGAGGTAGACCGTCAAGTCCGTAAAATATTTCAGGTGTCGAAGAAGGTATAGACTCTGCAACGATAGGTGCTGGAGGGGCAACACCTTCCGATTCAACCCCAAATGGAGCTGGTTCAAGAATAGAAGTGTTTACCGTTACACTAGGATTAGTTCTAATGTCCTCTTGTAACTACGGAACTTCTTCTGTAGAGGCAGGGATACCAGAAATAGTTGGAGTAACCGGAGTCTCTGAGGATGTTGAAACACAAGCTTCAAACAAACCAAGAGACTTTGACCCAGTTAAATGAGTTCTCTTGGCCCAGAATGCTTTCGTTTCCAGAGTCAAAGATGGTTGACTCGTTAGTCTCTACGAACGACGGGTTTTTGATTGACCTTCTTTCACGATTGCGGATTACTTGATCAACTCAAAATAAAAAGGGGAAAATGTTATTCTGAATTAAAATAATTTTATGACGCTTTGACACAACTTGCTTTTTCAATCTTTAAGAGTTGATTTTTAATGAGCCTAAAGTGACAAGTGCTCAGATGGACCTTTTCTTTTAAGGAGTCTAAAAAGGAATGAAAGTGATTACTCTGGAAATCTAGACAGGGGGATTAACAAACCAATAAAAAAACTGCAGAATACCTTTTATGATATGGCAATCAATCTTCCCAAATGCTGTGTCTAGTGCATTGTGATCGATAGGGAGATAGACACGGCTTCCTAAGGATAAACAATATATCCTATCGTGGTCTCCCAATATATACTCAACGGTACGTGGGAGCACAAGTCCGTATTGGCACTTGTTGTCTCAAAGAGGAGGAATCACCCAACCTACGATGAAAGCGATAGTTACCAGGCTTTACGACACTAGAATACGTCTCTAGCCTAGACTTCTAAATGTTGTGCATTAGGTTCCAAAGCATTTTTATGTTCATTGAAATTTATTTTACAGTTGATCTTTCTTAATAAGTTTGCCTTTAAGGTTCACCGCGTGATGTAAATATACAACTCCTAAATATGCAATCTAAGGTGATAAATAGACGTTTACTTTCTCTTTTTGCAATGAAAATCCTAGCTACTAAGAGAAGCGAAATTCTTTCAACATAGAGCATAAAGCACACACTAATATGCACTGTCCTAAATCAATTTCCACAAGCAGTCTAATTGCAAATGCACATGCATGTATTTGTTTTATGCTTTCTTAATGTGTGAATGAAAAAAATAATGCTAAGTACAAATCTAAATTATCTTTTCAAAGTGACAGTACTAACAATTTTCTTTTCAAAAGACAAAAGGAAGATAAGGACGACACTTTGCGATTTTGAATTGAAAACTTCTTTCAACACTTGAAATACTATTAATTCAAATCAAATACAAGAGTAATAGTGTAATCGACTACCAAAAAGAGGAGGATTCTTTTCTTTGACTGAAAACGACAATTGCGACACTTTCAAATCAAAAGACGACAGTTTGATTAAGCTACTATTTGTAAAGGAGAACTATAAATGGCGAAAAATACATAAACACATTCACAATTCTTTATACAATGGAGGCTGAATAATGCAAAGGAAGGGAGTTTCAACAATGTTATACTGATCACAGATAGCAAAACTCCTAAATAAAGCTGAAGAGAATGAAGAAAAACCAAAATCTGGAGGCCGAAACAGTCTTATCTGATCATCGCACCTATAACATAGGGAAACAAGGATGCATCACACCTACAACACACGGGAGATGCGATGCATCCAGACTGTCAAAGGGAGACAGTGCGATGGTCCAGGGATGAGACTTTAACTTGGTTTTTGGTCATAGTTTGCAGCTTAGTTCAGGGATTTAGGTTGAGCTAATGATATTTAGTAAATACAAAACATAGGGGTTGATCTAATGAGGTTACTTGAGCCACCACAAGGGAACAAATAGCTTGTTTTCTTGTTCCTAGTTTGTTTACTTTATAAACTACAGACGGAGCCTGAAGTTATGCCAGCTAGCCTTCGAACTACTTTTGCTATGCAACTGCAAAGTAGATAAACGCAACTTCAGTCAATCTCCAGGTTAGTTTATGAATTAAACATTTGACTTGCAAACATCCTAAGTGAGTAGGCCTCCTAAAACACCCTACTTTAATCGGTACTTTTGCCCTACTGCCTCCGAGTAATCTGGTGGAAGTGGCCATGGTGGAAACCTGCAACATGATATCTTCTATATCTAAAATATTCAGGAGATTCCCGAACATTTTGTCAGCATGGATCATCGCCAGGTATTTCCCCCAAGCCCGATAGAAATGTTGTAGCAATCAATTTTCTTGGCCTAGGGGGCAAACCAAAATCAACGCTCATCGAGTGTTTGGATAGATAGAGCTAAGGAATATGACACCTCTTCAGATCTTTGGTCGCATGTACATTCTACAGATGAAGGAATCATTCAGTCAATGATGATAGGAGAGGCACCATGGGAATATTACCACCATGGTTCCCATCTTCCATATTACCTTGAATAATATTCCAACGACCTTAATCATCCTTCAATTTTTTATTTTCTGTCAAATATTGTAAATACGGTGGATTCAGAGGATATTTCGTTCACCGGTGGAGTTGCCATTTTGTTATCGGGAAAACTAGTGTCCATTTAGAGCTGCTAGTCCCAGAAAGATGGGTAGCTATCTCAGAAACAAAAAAACTAAAGTTACTTGCATTTTCCTTTATGAGAAGTAGATGAGAGAGAAGCAGAGAATACCAACCTCAGTCTTCCACTTGGCTCCTTGTTTGTTTCCTCAACCCTTTGACAGATCTTCGCTTCTCCTTCCTCACTTGTCCCACTTCAAAAAACACCTGTAGAGTCAAAGCAACATAATACCATCAAAGAATAGATATCTACAATCATAAACAATATAGGATGAGATATATATTGACTATAAAAATGCATATATCAACTCAGACATACAAGAATATGGAGGAAAACTGAAATAACTTTATTGATAGAAGTATTAGAAGAGAGGATTACAACCCATTGATCTGACCCAATGCCATCCTCCTAGCATGAAATCCCTTCTTCACCTCATGAAAAGCTAGATCACCCAACACTATGATATTCCACAAAGAAACCAATAGCACTTCCTTACAAGATGCAAAATTCCAACCTCTGGATCTCTAGGATGAGGGATCCATATATAGATGTTTGTATGTGTGTGAGTTAACTTCTGTTTTTTTTATTAGTGTCATTTCTCTGATAGTTCTAAGTTCCACTTGGAGATTTCCTTATCTCTTACTCATCCCTGGGCGAATTCAGAGAGGCAAGTGTCACAAGAGAAGTTTCTGGAAGATTCCATGATCATCCACCTTGCAAACTGTCTCTACCATTTGTCTACTCTTGCCCATCACACCCCATAGAATGGATTTTCAGTATGCATTGCACCCCCCATGTGCATTAGGTAGGATGCATCACACTTTTACCATGGACCAGGTGAGAGGGTCCAATTTTGACCAGTTTTGAGGAGTTTTTCATGGAGAACTCCTAGGAGATTATGTAATCAGCTGACCTTATTCCTTTAGTGTATGAAACAACACTTTTAGGGACTTAGTAGCCCTTGCTTTATGGACATATAAGATTGTGGCTGCAGTGTCCAAATATGTCTATAACACATTATGGTTACCGAAAAATATTGTTTTAACCTAAGTAACAATAAGAGACAATAAATCAGAATTGAAAACTGGAGCTTATATTTATGTAAAGAATTCTGTAAATATACTTGTCCATGCAGAGAAAATTCACAAAGTGTCCTGGAACTGGCATATGAACCTTTCTCTATTAACTAGGATGAAATTATATTATGATAGACGAAAGTCGAGTTAGTTCCTTAGGCTAGCTAATGAATAAAACCTTGGGAACAGTCTTGAATTCTTCCTGTAAGCTAAAATGGAGCCATAGATAACCCATAAATGTTACTGGTAGTTCCTTACATAATAATGTAACAGAGAAATCTAAGAACTGGAAGAAATATTGAAATCACAATTAGTAGCATGAAAATATGCTCACAATCAAATTGTATAAATTTATAACTAAAACCCTCGGGAGTGGAATAACCTGAATATTCAGCTACAGTGACAAGCATATAATAAAAGTTTTCAGACTTGAATAAGATATTAACCATTGACAATCTTCACTCAACAGGTCACCACTATGACTATAAAATTTAAAATAATAATTAATTGTAGATTTTAAATAGAGATGCAGTCTTTGACATTGCATAACAGAGTTTGTAAGATTACAGCCCAATTTTTAAAACTATGCACAAAGTATAAATATTAATTACACGGTTGAGAGCTAAGTGGTCGAAAAAGCCCCATAACAAGATCATACAATCATTACAAGTTGTAATGGTCATTAGACCTGCAAATAAGATTTAATTAAGCCCCGAGGTCTAGAACAATGGAAACTCATAGGCAGCAAAAGATTACAACCTCATTCTATGCCATAATCCAAACCCTCACTATAGCAAGATAGGTTAAGTCATAGTAATCATCAACAATGCAAATCTCGAGAGATTCAACCTAGAAATGAAACCCCTGACTTGTAGAAGAGCTTCTTAAGGTCGACTTAATGTCAGAACTAAAACCTGGAAACTAGAGTGAGTACGTTCGAGGGAAGTGTTGTGAAATTTCTCCTACAAGATGCTAAGCCATGCACGGGTTCCTTTGCAGTGAAAGGAGGCAAACGGATAGTATAATGTATTGGATAAGAGTAATTATTACAGAAAAGAATGCAAAAGTCAATCTTGTTACCTTGAAGCAGAGAGAGGGTTGTTGCAAGCAATGTCATGGGTTGGAAGTTGAAAGAAGCAAGCGTACACCCAGAGTTCAAGTGTCCCTTGTTGATAGAGGGTTCTAATAAGGAAGTATCCTACATACAACCATGATATAAGTTAGAAAAATGGTAGAAAATGTATCCAAAAGCTCAGGACTGCTACACAAATTAATAGCCCTTAAAACAAAATTGTACCGTGGCATTTTAGAAGGGAAGGTGCATCGCTGGGCTCTGTCCAGCATGTTGTAGGCATTGAAATGCAACCGCAAGAAATATACCCAACAAACAAGGAGTCTAATCCATGAAACGACTGAAGTGTTGCCATAGGGTGGAGCAAATGAGAAACTGGTGTAATGAGGGTTTGGGTCACGTAGAGGGGGAGGGTAGTTACTCTATATTTTCCTACGGGACTCCTCACCCGTTGATGAAAACCCCAAATATCATAGTCGTAGATCGAAGGGAAATCCCGAGTAGGTCAGATGTCATTGATTCACGATTAATCCTTAGGTAGAGAGCAATCTAGGTGGATAGCACTCCGAAGCGCTTGGAATGTTCACGAGCCTAGGTTACAGGAACAGTGGGGTGGTCAGAAGGGGGGTTAAACCATAGTTATAAACATTAAGTCAAAGAACTGTTCTGATATAGTATTGTTCCAAATTGCCACTTTTTAACAATAACGAAATTATTGCGTCATATATGTATTGATTTATAAATTAGTATAAGTAAAGTCTAAGTTATGTTAATGTTTAAAAAAAAGTGAAACATCTCCAAAAGAGTTTTTTTTCAACATGGCCCACATATATGCGACGCCACACACATATCTATATATATTAATTATAAACTTTTATAATATTTTAATAATAGGCACAATTGAGATGGAAAAGTATCTCTTATTATGACTTTCAAAATAAATTTTCATCTTGTTATCAACCACTCAACAAACACTTCTTATTAAATTTGATAAGGAAATTATTAAGGTATTATTTTGTTATTAAATTGGATAGGTATACTATTTATATTTTCTAATAAAATTATTATTAAATTTATGTAATAGGTGTTTTTTCTTTTATTTTATTATAGTTATTTATGTATATTTTTTCCCTCTTAATTAAAATGTATTAATTTATACAAGTATATAGTTATTAGTTTGTTACTTGAAAACTAAATTAATAGTATAAACATAATATTTTTGTCAAAGTTATTATTTCAATTATCATGTAGTGTTTATATAAGTAACCAAGTTTAAAGCAATCATAAAAATCGATAAATAAAATAGTATTTAAACTAGTAGTGAGGAAATCATAAAAGACTAACAAAAATTAGTACATGAAGACTCTTTTAAGCACTTTCAAAATCCACTTGGATGGGCATTAGATTGTGTTCATTATCTTGACTCCTCTAGAAGTCCAAATCACCAATTTTGTTGGTGATCACTCAGATTTTTTCTCCAACTTAGTAAGTTTCATTTGTAGGGCATCTATGCTAGTAATATCTCTTGTTGGGAGTGACCACCCTCTATTAGAACTTTTTCCATGATGGCTTTCATATGTGAGTAGATACATATTATCTACAAGTATTGAGTTTTACAAGAGTGGTGTTTACATTGTCTAGAATCCAATGCCCTATGTTCCTTTTGTAACATGTCTCTAAAATTCACCCAAGTAACATTCAATATTTTCCTTGTAACAATTTTTTTATTTACATTATTCTCATTCCTCATATTTTGACTATTGCATTATTAACACATGAAGGATCATCTACATTTACCATTTCTAAGTCTATCCCACACATTATGAGGCATTGATTGCTATTTTCTTCTTGAAGGGTTACTTTGTTCCTCATACCTAGATTGGTTATGCCACTTGGAGTATTTAAATGATACCCCAATGCTTCACACATCATTTAAGATGTTCATTTCAACTATATTGATAATTGTGAATATATATATATATATATAT
>APFE031710496.1:19879-55395 GCA_000404065.3 Pinus taeda
GAAGAATCCTATAGAATATGGTCACTAAGGTTACCAACAGAAACAAATATACCTGGGGGAACAGTCTACAATCCGATACGCACGCAAGGGCAGAGTAGCAAGCTCAATCCTCTTGAAGGCTCCTCGACATAATCCGAGGTTTACCAACAAGTGACCACAGGCTCCTCGACAATGGTTAATCCGAGGTTTACCGTTTGTAACACGTGAATATCTGGCGTCGTTCCCAATGAGGAAGGATTGATTCCCACACTGGTTCGGACACGATCTCGTGCTTCTCCTTTAAGAGGAGCCTTCCCAGAGCATAGATGCAACAATTGGATTTCTCCCTACCGCAAGATCGACTACTTGTTTGTTTAAACTATCTTGGAGAGTTAATTACTCCCTACTCCAAGATACTGCCTAAGCTATGTTGGTGAAAAGAGCCCTATAAAATAAAAAGGATTTCTAGATGAATTTTAATTAAGCGTTAATTTTATTGTTTGTTTCTTAAGTCAATGGGTGCGGAGATGAAACCTTATGGTGTGAAGACTCGACTCCAAAACACTAAAAAAAAATGCACCTAAGATGATAACAATTCCTTTTCCTTTTGCGAATTTCTAGCTAAGGAAGAGTTGAAAATGCAATGCTTTGAAAATCAAATCTTTCTCTTAACATACAACTGAAAGGAAAACTTTTTGTCTTTTTCAAAGAACTTTAAAAATGAGACTACTAATCACGCTCACGGAAAATCCCTTTGCTTTTCAACAATAAAAAACGACAAGAATAAGCAATTCTTTTAAGAGAGCTTTTAAGATTTCTAGAAAAACTCTAAAGACCATAGAAAATAAATTTTTCAACAAGATTCTATAATTTCTATGAAAAACTCAACACTGTAATCTAATCTTGAGATCTAAACGAAAAATGGATTGAAAAGAAACTTGAAAAGTTTTTGAGGATGCTTAACTTAGTTTTTCAACTAACTAAGGATCAATTTGTTCAGCTCAACAAAATAATCACAAACACCCAATTATGTTTTAATAAAAAATGAAATTTGAAACTTTCAATCAAGTTTAATCAAAGTTTTTCAAAAGAGAAAAATGGGATCTAGCTCTCTTCAAGGATGGATTTCATAATCTAGTCAAACTCAACAATAAGACCAGAGAGACCAGGGTGATCTAAGGCTCTAAGGCTTCTGATCTCTGAGCTACTACGAAGACCAAGCAAAAATCAATCCAAAAGGCAAAACTTCTAGAAAATCACTTCAAACGAGAATGCTAATGAAAACTAACTCACAAGGAACTTTTATCAAGACAAGTGTAGGTTTGGGCATAAACTAACAACTATGGACAAAAACTAAACCTAACTCGGTGGATGGATCCTAGGTTTTCAAACTTTTGACAGGGTCTGCAGGCCCCCAGTAGAACCAGGTGTGGTGTCGCTCTGTGTTACCTAACTCAGAAGATGTGGTCCTCTTCCAAAAATTCGAAAAATAAAAATCAAACCAGGATCTAACAAGTACCCAATCCCACACACATCAAGGCAAAATCAGAAACCAAAACTCAAGTTTCTCAAGTCAAAGAAAAGACAAATCAAAAACCAAACCAAACTATTCCCCAGCAGAGTCGCCAATTTGTTGGCCGGATAAATTGCTCCTGCGGACAAGACCGATCTCCCTAGTATCGAATGATATCTAGCAACAAGGAGAAAAAACAAATCTATTTTTCTCTAAACATGTTTCAATTCATAAATGAAAACTAAGAGGTGTAACATACCCTACCCCTCGGTCCAACGCTTGTTTGTGGCAACTTTATTCCAACAGCTTCAAGCAGTTCCTTTTCAATAACCTGCATACACAAACAAACACACATCAAAGAACACATGCATAGATACTATAATAAAACATGTTCATTATGAAGATCAAGGAGCTCATAAAATAAACCATTAGAGACAGTTCATTGAGAAAAAACAAACTTGATTGTATTAACTTTATGAATAAAAGAACCTTACAACCTTTGCCTTGATGTTGCACAAGTTCTTTCCAGGGTCCAGCAGGAGTCTCCTCTACTTTGACAAGCCTCACTCACTTCCCAAATGACATGAAAGGTATGTGATCTCTCCTCTCACAAGCTCAAAAAGGAAGTCTAATTTCTATCAGCATTTACCCTCAAGAATCGTCAGCTTTCAACCTCCCCTACAACTAGCCCAATGCCTGAATTTATAGTGCAGGTCCACCATTGAAGGGATAAGGTCCTCCTTCAATGGGATAAGCACCTCATATCATGGAGTTAGCTCCCTTAGTTATGGAATGGATGAACCAAGGTGGAGCGGACTTTCCAACGCAATATTCCTTCTAGAAGTGTCTAGAAGTGACCCAAGATGAGTTTTTAAGAATGAACTCACGCCTTTTTAACTTTTACAGGGGTTCGCACCCATCACTCAACAGATAGAGCGATGAGGTTCGCAAAGGACATGACCATTGGGTGCAGCACTGCAGGAAATGCTAGGAGAAAGTGTGAAACTAGGATTTGAGATATTTTTAAGGTCTTTCTCCCATTTTCAAGGTTTGACATGAAGAGCTGAGGCTTAAGACTTGCAAAGGAGGTATGTATTAGTGTTGATGGACTCACACAAATTGTAGAAAGTCATGGTGACAATTTTTTGTGTAACAGAGTCCTTGAATTTGGTTTTGGTAGGTTGCTTGATTTTCTTCCGCTTGGGATCATCAGGGATGTCTATTCTCCTACTTCTCAAGTTATACTGCTTGTGCACTTCATACACAGTTGTATCATACCCTTGCTTAAAATCAAAGGATTCCCTTGATTGCATTTGAAACTGACTAAGAGTATGAGCCTCTTGATCTTCTTGAGTTAGGAAAATTGGTTGTCCACTATTGAGACCCATTAGGTTAATGTGGGGGTCCTCTATTGGTTCACTAGATGTGGAGGATTCTGCATAGTTTTCTTGGAAGGGGGACCTTATGTTTTGGTTTGGACCAACTTTTCCTATATTGGAGTTTTGATTTTTTCTAAAGTTCAGATTTCTTGCATCGCTGTTTGGTTGGCCTTCCCATGAAGATTTCCTCTCAATATTTTCCACTCTATCTCCCAACCTATCCATGCCTTTAATGATTGCATCAAGTTTTTGTTCAAAGGCAGATGGTTCTTCTTTTAAAGTTGTTCTTCTTTCAGATCTAGCTCAATTTCATTTAGAAATCAGATTGGCTTCAATGCTCACAACTATGCTCTGCATATGTTCAAGGCTAGGAGGAGCTCTCTCCCTGAGCTGGTAAGACATGTCTGAGTCAAATACATCAAGGAATTTGATTAATGCTAAGTCTGGTGGTGGTCTAAGATTTATTGAAATAGCAAGGTAGGTATTGTTGAATCTGGCACAATAATCTTGGACACTTTCCTGTGGGCCTCTCTTCAAGTTCTCATACTCTGTTAAGATGTGTAAAGGGTCATTTTTCTTCTCCCACCTATTCAGGAAAGTCTAATAAAGGGCATCTAGATTAGCTATTGTATTTTCAGGGAGTGACCTAAACCAAGTCCTTACATCACCAGTTAAGCTCTAGACAAAAATTTTCATCCTGACATCATCATCATCAATTTCATAGTTCTCAAAATAGTCTACCATCTTCTTGGTATGTTGTTGAGTAGTGTAAGTGACAGTACCATCAAAATAGGTAATTTTTCCCTGATAATCCTGTGGCATAGCCCCTGGACTAGCAGGCAACTGTAAGGGAGCATATCGATTTGCCATATTAGCAGGGAAAAGTGGGACAACTAGAAGCACAGGGATAGCAGCTGAGATAAGTTTTGTGGATGGAGGGGTGGAAAAGAGATTTTGGAGTGATAAAGGTGAACTGGAAGAAGCTATAGCAATAGGAAGAAAGGCTTGAGATTTTACTGTAGTAGGTTGAGTTTGAATAGGTTTCTGCTGCGATGTTTCAAGATTTGAATCAGCGGAACTCTCTTGATTTTCAGGTTTCCTAAGGCTCTTAGGAATCAAATTCGGACTATCAAAAATAGCTGGAGGATTCTGGTCTGGGTTTGACCTAGTGTAACGCGTTTTCTTCTTTGTAGCCAGCTTCTAAAGTATATATTTTGGGTATTTTATAGGAATATTTGGAGCATACAAGTTTTGACAATATCTTGAAGGAAGCTCCTAAAATGTAGGAGGAGTTGGGCTTTCCTTCAGGTAGGTTTGAAACAAGGATGGCCAAACAAAACTTTGAGACAACTATTTAAAATCTAAAGCTAAACTGGAGTTATACTGAAGTAGCTTTTATTAACTCTTGTGATTGCATAGAAAAGACAGTTTCAAAGGCTGCCTGGCTAACTTCAGGCTCCATATGTAGCTCTAGAGATTAGACAATAGTAACAAACATTCATTCAGGTCCCCGGCGGAGTAACCAATGATGTTATCACTCTTTTTGTTCCCCAAAACTTGTGAAAAGGGAATACGACCGAGGTAACCACTAACCAATTTTTTAGATGCAACTTCTAGCCAAACTGCATCCAGAGAGGGCTCTCTCTTTATAATTTAACTTTGTTTTTTGAAGTATTTTATGCTAGTTATGATGTGCAGAGTTTTGTTTTAAGTTTGTTTGGATGGTGATTTTAAACAAAGTTGGGATGCGAGTTTGAAACAGTTTATTCCATTGGGCAAATGGAGTCTATGAAGATGGACTGTTGAGTGTGCTTCTGTGATAAAGGGCAATACTACAGAGCAAGATAATCAATTTTGGAACAATATTGAAATATGGAAATTGATGGAATGTAAGCTAGTGGGTGAAGGGAAATCAAGAATCCTTCATCATGGTAGTAGAGGGAAAGTGCATGAATATTTTCAAGGAGCAGTGAAGAATTCCTTGGCAATTTTCAAAGTGAAAGAATTAGTGGAAACAAAAGCACCTAAGAATTTCCATTTATCCTGATTCTTAAGAAAATATAAATAACATTAGGAATTGAACACAGAGTATATTTAAACAATTTTTGGACTATTCTTTTTCCCTATTGCTAATATTATGAAACATATATGAAATTTGCAAACATAGAAAGAAAAAAAACATAGTTTAGAATAACTTATTGATCCATAGAAAGACATAGAATTCTGTGGCAGTGCCCAAAACATAAAATCCACATTCAGATGGTCCAACAACAGTGCACTTCAATGGCCTTTGTATTAAAAAATATCAGAGCTACAGCGTGGTCCAAAGAGGAAAATCACCGACCCCGAATACATTCCTTGGGGAGGTATTTATACAAAAAGAGAGTTACAAAATATAATTTGGATAAGATATGAAGCAATAACTTCCTTCATCTACTCTAACAAGGGAATAAATGCAGAAATCAATGTAGGAGTAATTGTGGCTGTGCTGGCTGCTTTAACTAATAAGATATTTTTGACTTTTGAATTCAGGAAGTCAGCTGGTAGCTGTGTCTTTACTTTGCATCCTTGCATTGCTCTCCTGATCCTTTCACCTGCTCTTGATTTCGCTTTAACGCGTCCTGGTCCTCGCTTGACCTCCTTCCTCTGCCATGTGTCTTGTTATTAGACCAAATGTAGATAAACAGGAAAATCCAAATTCCCTTGGTAAAATTTCCAGCATGCTCTGCCACCACTGGTCTATTGGCAACTGATGTCTTTGTATTTTTACAAGTATTTCATCAGCCTCAGTATACCTATAGAAGTTAGGCTTGACTTCAAAAAGATGATTTATTTCATGTTCAATATAAAACAAATTTTCCAATTTGTCATATAAACTCTATCTGGAGGGAGGTCATGTGTCTTCTAAAGTGCTTGATGATGCAGTGATTTGATTTGTAACATAAGTGTTTACCCTGTGAGCATAATGTTGATGTGATAACAGTCTTTGATTGCTGGTTAGTAAACTACGCAGACCCTTCTGCTGCAAGACTATGAACTTCTCTGTGAAGGCATTAATATCCATCTGCATCTCTTGGCACTTCCTTTCCAAAGTCTGCACAAAATTCCTCATTGTTAGCACCTTTTTCACTATCAAAATGGTGCTTGTCCTGTCCATGATCTCCAAAGCTACTAGCTGTTCTTTAGTATGAGTATTAAAGAAATGGATGAGTCTATTGGCCTCCTCAGGCATGTTTCCCAATGATGCCCTGGCCCTTTGAATTTCCACTTGGGCCCTTTCTATCAATTATATTTGTTCATGGATTGTTTGAATTGATTGCCATTGGTCAGTAATAGACTAGCCAATCTTGGTCCACAAAATCATTTTGATGTCTGCTAGAGGTTTATGAAAGGTGAGATCCTTTTCCAATGTTTTCACCCTGTTCTCCAGGGCCTTTACCTCTCTGGTTTTTTCTGCCACTGTTATTTTTGACTTGTCATAGCTCACCTCTAGTTTGGCTAGTTTTTCTTTTGCCTCTTTGAGCTCTGACATTTGATCTTCTAGCTCTTTTATTGCTTTCATCATTTCTTCCATCCTCATGCTGGTCCTTGGCTCTATTGTTGCTACTGCTGAAGCATCTGTAGCTACTGTATCTGTTGTTGATGTTGGCTCAGTGGGAGGGATTGCTGTTGTGACTGTGGGGGGAGCAGAGATAATTGTTGGAGCTGTTTCAGGTGGCTGGGAGGTTGATTCTCCCTGCTTGGCTTGCAATTCTTTCTCCAACTCTTGCTCTCTTTGAATTAGCCTTTGATTCATCCTCATCAACAAATCCATTACATATTCTTCTGCCTTTTCCTGTGCCAGTTCTGTTGTTTGTGGATGCATGGTGACAGGCAGCTTCAATTGCTTCCTAAGGGCAGCAATACCTTCCTCCTTCTTCTTTATCAGTGCTTTGATGCCCTTGGCATCCTTGGGATCATGTCCCAGCTCAATAATTATCTCTTCTAGAGTCTTTATTATGTTGTCTTTGGCTAAAGAAGAGATCTTCTTCAAATCCAATTGGGCAGATGTATTACTTAATGACTCCTTCAATTGGTGGGCCAACATTGCCTTGTCTGCCAATGTAGGATATACCATTTCAACCATTTGTTTGTGCAATTCTATTTGGTCCATTGGGTGTATATCTTTGGCAAGGACCTCTAAATTGGTCCTTATGTAGTCAGCTGCAGACTGTGGTTGCTGAACCTTAGGCTTAAAATGAGTTAATATCATTTTCTCCTCCATAATGTCATAAACTGCCATTAGTCTTTACTGTTTGGAGGGTGTCATTTTGAGAAATTGATCATACAACTGAATTCTCAATGACTCATTTTGGGCCTTAATCTCCATGAATGTTTTTTTGATATCAGATCATTTCTTAGTTTGCGACCTTGAGGAGGAAACTTCCGTCCCATGTTGCCTCTCCATTTCTTGCCTGTGAGAGTTGGTGGATGTTTGTTGGCTGATGGCCCTCTCTCCTCTTGTGCTTTTTGTGATTTCTTCAACAATTTCCTCTTCAGGTAGAGGATCTACCCTTTGTTTTTTGGCCTCTAGATGTTCTGTTGATCCACTTTCAGGTGTGGTCTCTTCTCGGCCTCTTTTCTTACTTCTTTCCTCAAGAAGAGGAGTCTACAGTGCTAGTACTTCTGCCTGTAGTGAAGGGGCTTTCCCTTGATTGTATTCCTTTGAGGTAGTTGGCTGTTCTTCCAATGTTTCTTGCTCTGCAACTACTATCTCCTTTCCCTTTGCTGTCCCTACTATTGGTGTAGTCCTTTCTTGGGAAACTTGTTGTGAAGTTGTAGCAGTTGATGAGCCTTCCCCGATTTGTTGTGGTATTTTGAATGACACCTACCCAACAGAATCTAAGTCAAGAGTTCTTTCCAGATTTTTCATAGTTTGTTCCATTTTCTCTTCCTCAGTGAGCTCTTCAACTAGTGTGCCCTCCACCCACTCATATTCGTTGGCAAATTGTTCTATTTCAGGGATGCTGCAATGTTCATAGGGTGCTAGCCTATCTTTTATCCTTCTTGCATTGATAAAGTTGTTTGGGTCATAGGGTACCCACCAAAAGCTTCTCTTTAGTTTGAGTGTTTGACCCAATATTTCATCAACATCCTTCCATCCCTCTTTTTTTTTCATGAGATAGGGGCCTAACTGGTCTCTCAGTTTCAATTGAACCTTTTTCTTTGTGCTATGGAAGTGAGTCAAATCTGAATTGATGAATTGCCTGAAATATTCCAAGGCAAATAGTCTCATTGGCACATATCTTGGCAGCCTATAGGTGCAAAGCTCATAGCCATATATCTTGATAATAGTGTGATTCTGGTAAAAGTACCAGTCACCTATTTTATAGTTTTTGGAGAGCTGTAGTATCTTTTGGATATCATATGACAGTCTAGGAGGAGGATTTCTCGTCAGGAGAGAAGAGACTGGGTATGCAAACATATCAATAAACTCACAGTAAGAGTAGGGAGAGCTGCGGACTTCATGAAAGATTGAGGTCCAAAAAATCACAGACCTCTTTTCCCCTTTAGAGTCCAATTTCCTAATGGGGAATTGGAAACTATCTGGCTGATAATATAAGAACAGATGATAGATATAGGATGAATACTTAAAGACTCCCTCTCTGTCTAGATTCAACAATTGGTCATGTATCTTGTTGGCAATGAATTTGGCATAGTTGTATTTGACAGCAGGGGGCTGCCCTGGGGTAAATATAGACATTAAAACCAATATAGTTTCATCAATATGTTCACTTGTCTTGAACCCCAGAACAAAAGATATCATATCAACCAGCAATCTACCCACTTCATTGAAAGATGCATAGTGAAAAGGAGGTGGCTCCTTAGGCTGGCGATCTGCTCTCATAAATACTTGGGCAATTCGGGTTATCTCTGAGCTGGAGAGTTTGGGACCTTCATCAAGCAAGAATTTCATAGTAAAAGGAAACTGGAGCTGAGTTGGTTTGAAGTTCAACATTTGATTTATGGAGTCAGGAGTTATATGAAAGAGGGTAGTTCCAGATGGAGTTTTAACTGCCCTTTGAGTTGGCTCATAGTTCTCACAGCAGAGGTGAATTATCTCAGGGAAAATATTGACAGAGGGTAGGTAGTATATGGGTAGATTTGATTCCCATATTCCATAAACATCATTTTGGCTTAGGTAACTGTTTCTGAGCTCACAGATGGTTTTGGTAGCCTGCTAAGTCTTGGATTAGAGTCTTTATCTTCAACTTCTGGGTTCTGTGGGCAATTTTACAGAGAAAACCAACGAAAAATAGGGTTCGGGAGTAGATTTGTGTAAATACCTATTTTAACGGCGGAATGGTCGATTTGCAGGTAATGAGCTGAGCCGAGGGGCTGAGCTATGGAGTGAAAACTGCTGGGTGGCGGACTGTACCGTTGAACTGCTGTTTTGGACGTAAATTAACATGCATAGAAAGCGTAGAGGAAACAAACACAAATGGATGAAAATAACATTTTCACCTCTTTTTACCCAAATTTTTAACTTTAGTGAGTTTTGGTGTGCTTTTGTCTGATGACGTCATCATGACGTAATTTGTCTTGTAGCGCGGTACGGAAGATGACATGTCAAGTGACGTGGCGAGTGGCGTGGCGCTAACGTGGGCAGATGACAGGGACGTGATGTGGCAGACAGACAGGCGGCAACGAGGGTGATGTCATCAGATGACATAGGCATGACGTCAGCGGGGAGGAAGTGGGGTGGTAAGCGGTATTCCCCGCACCGCCTTTTGAGGGAAGTGGTATTGTAGGGGGGGCTCCAAACACGCCAGGCACCTGACACGCGTCCTCGGTACGACAGAAATACCACCCATCCCCCAGACGCTATCGTTCAGCACTTAAGGGCTTCTGATATTGCCAACAGCCGTTGGATCTATTGACGATGATCGGACGGTCGGCAGGTGATGGAGGTGGCGGCGGTTTATCACTAGGGGACCCGCTATAATATTTCACGTTTGCAATGTTTTGCGGGGTATATTTCATACTTTGGTTAAATGGGTTTTTGGGGGTAAAATATGCTGGTTTGGATATTTATTTAGCCTGAAGCTAAACAAGTCCTGATGGGGCACGCGAAGGGTTGTTATTGACCCCGAATGGACCAAATACTCCTGACAAAAATTTACAATATAGCCTATAGTTAGCCAAAGGTCGGGGTATTAGATATTTATGGATTTTGTGTATTTTTACATAGTAAGGGAGGGGAAATATTCACCTAGGAGCTATATAATAGCGTTAGTAGGTTAATATGACTATGTGAAATGGATATGTATGGATTAGGCTAATTTTATAGAGTGAAAACTTAGGCATGGGGGGGAATGAAAGGATATTAAGTTATGAAGTTTAGGAAACTTTGGTAAAATGGAATAAAAACATTTTACACAAGAAATGTGGCTTGTTTTTCCTAGGTGAAAACACAGTTTCACTTAGTTTTTTTCATGAAATGAAGTGGACTAAGGGTAGTGAGCAGATCTCATTGTCCTTGGGGGGATGTTAGTAAGTGTTTTTTGGAAAAATGAGGAGGGAAATTAGTCATGCTCCATTTATTTTGTAACCACCTTTCCATAACACCTTATGATATTTATGAGATGAAACCTGTTGTAGTAGGACCAAATTACCCATAAGCCTGCTTCTACAACATCAAAGCTGCCTACCCAGCCTAGTACACATAACATTTTTTCTTCATTTTCATTGGGTGCATTTGAACTAGCAAACCCTGATTCTTCTCTTTTCTTTTAGCTACCCTCCTATCTAAGTCTACCCTTATCTCTTCCAGGGCTCAGATTAAGCTGTTGAAACCTTTTGCTTCTCTACTTAACTACTTGTCTACTAAGCTTGAGCTGTTTGTACAAAACTTTATTCTCTATTCTAAGACAAGTAAATTCAAACATGATCTAGCCAGGATTAGATTAACTGGCTATTCGTCAACTATGGCAAGAGTCAACCACCTGTACATAGTGAAATTATTCAAAATATGGAACCTTTGCAGCATGGAAAGGATGAACATATTTGACACTTCTCCAGTCAATCATGAAAAATGAAACCTATTGGTATAGGAAGCTAATGGTGGCTCCACTTGGGGATGGCTTTTCCTAGTGGAAAGTCAAGAACAACAGGTCAGATGGCCTTATGTTCAGTTCTTGCTGTATTCTGAAATTTCTCCTTTGCTGTTTGCAAAATGGTTCCTCTGCAATGTCTGTATTTCTCATGAACTCATTCCAATAATTGCAACTCTCTTTTGGGTAGTTTGTTTGCTTATTTCTCATCATTTTCACAGCTCCCAAGTCTGCTTCTTTATCTTCTTCTGATAGACTTAAAATGCAATACCCAAAGGTGGCACAATTCCTTGTCTTTTCCTCAAAATTTGTTGTAACCTATTACCTATCCTATTGCTGTAATATACTGTAGAAAGTAAACACTATTATGTACAAATTGAAGTGCTACTATCTTTAACAAAGTGGCTCAAAATAATTCTTCAGCATTCGGCCATTGACTGATCCATCATCTGCCTCTGTACCATCTAGGCTTCTCGAAAAGTAGGTGTTATTTCCTTGTACAGTCTGAATGATAAATGGTCCTCTCCATAAGAAATGAAATTTTCCATGTTTTCCCCTATATTCGCTTTTGGAATCCCACTTGAAAACTTTATCCCCAATGAAGAAATCCTCTGTTTGGTTCTTTTATCAAATATCTTTTTAAGCTTTTCTTGTAGAACTTGAGCTCTGTGATAGACCTCCTCTCTTGTTTTCTGCAAGTGAATAGTTTGATTGATCCTTCTTTGAATATCATTAGGTTCTGCCTGTATCTCTTGTAGCAACTTTATCATTAGGATTCCCAAAGAAGAAGGGAATACTGCCTCCATTCCATAAACCAATTGATAGGTACTGGTCTCAATAGATCTCTTAGTGGTCAATCTGTCTGCCCATAGTGCATTTACAAGCTTTTTATGCCAATTTTTCTTGTTCTCCTCCAAGACTTTCTTAATGATGTTGATCAAGCTCTTGTTGGAGGCTTCAGCTAGGCCATTACCTTGAGGGTAATAGGCTATAGAATGGGCCAAGGTAATGTGGTATTTATGACAAAAATTAATCATTCTCTTCGACTTAAAGGCAACATCATTGTCTGTAATAATTTTCTCCGGGCAGCCAAACCTAGACAAGATGTTGGTCTCAAGGAATTGCATGACTACTGAGACATTGGCTTGCCTACAAGGGATGGCCTCTATCCACTTGGTAAAATAGTATGTGGCAGTCAAAATCCATTTGTGTTGGCCAGAGGATGAAGGGTGGATTTCCCCAATGAAGTCTAAACCCCATTGTTGAAATGGTTTTTTAGTGGAAATGGGCTTGAGGGGTAGAGGCAACAACTTTTTCTTGCCTTCAAAAATTTTGCATTTGTGGAAAGAAGTTACATATTTTTTCACATCAATGAATAGGGCGGGCCAATAAAATCCAGCCCTTAAGATTTTATCAGCAGTTGATTTCCAATATAAATGTCCACCACAATCCCCTACATGAAATTCTTTAAGTACTTTGTCAGCTTCTTCTTTGATTAGGCAATTTAATAAAACACCTTCATGATTTTTCCAAAAGAGAGCATGATATAAAACGCAGAACTTGGAAACTTTAATTTTCAAAAATCTTGTCTTAGTTCTAGATAATCCTGGAGGAGCTTGCAGGTTTAATAATACAAAATATATGTCAGCATACTAGGGTGCTTGTAGAAAGGCTTGATTGATCTATGGAGTCGCCATCTCCTGCTCATTTTCCTGTTGATTTATGTCAAGGTCTTGAAAGTTAGTTTCAGTCATGAGTTTAGCTAGTCCTTGTCCTTTTATCAGTTTTGTTGGTTTAATTTCAATGTCATATTCTAGTATGATAGCTATCCATTTGCTCCTTTTGCCTTCAATTCCTTCTTGGGTCAGGATTTCTTTGACAACAGTGTTGGGCACATAAGCAATCACATGAGAGTACAAGATGTAAACTCTAAAGTCCTTAATGGCCTTTACAAGTGCATATGCTTGTTTCTCCATGATTTGATATTTGAGTGGAGCATCTCTAAGTGCTTTTCTAAAGAAGGCTATGGGATTTTCACATCCCTGGTCATCTTTCTGAAGCAAAACATCAACAATTGTATGTTCTGATGCAAACGAGAATATGATAAAGTCCTTGTCAAAATTGGGGCTTGTGAGGACTGGTGTTTGAGTCAAAGCTTTTTTTATTTCTTCAAAGGCTTGCTTAGCTTCTATTTTCCACTTAACCTTGGAGTCTTTTTTGAGCATGTTGTTCAACAATCTTATTAGCTCGGCTAGATTTGGTATGAATCTTCTTAGAAAGTTGATCTTCCCCAAAAAGGCTTGTAGTTCTTTAATGTTGTTGGGGTGAGGGACTTGTAAGATAGCTTGTATTCTATCCAGATCAATTCTAATTCCTTATTTAGAGATGATATGGCCCAATAATTTTCCTTCTTCTAGGCCAAACAATGTTTTCTTTGGATTTAGTGATATACCATATTTTCTGCAAATTAAGAATACTTTCCTGAGATGATCCAAGTGTTCCTGATTTGATTTGGAGAAAGCTGTAAGGTCATCTAGGTAAATGACTAAAAACTCATGGATCTCTTATGCAAAAGCAATATCCATGGTTCTTTGAAAAGTTTCTCCTGCATTCTTGAGTCCGAAAGGCATTTTTACATATTTGAATGTCCCCCAAGGGGTTGTGAAATCAGTTTTATCTTGGTCATCCGGGTGCATTAGGATTTGATTGAAGCCTGAAAATCCATCTAACAGTGATATCCTTGAAGCACCCACTACCCTTTGTAGAATGTGATCCATTTTGGGTAAAGGGTAATTATCCTTTAAGGAGACTTTGTTCAAATTTCTCAAATCAACACACAACCTAATCTCCCCTGTCTTCTTTCTAGTGGGCACTAAATTTGAAACCCATTCTGAAAATCTGTTTGGAGCTATAATTCCAGCTTCATACATTCTCTTAACTTCTTTCTCAATCAAAGGGAGTAGCACAGCGTTGACCCTCCTAAGTTTCTGTTTGAAAGGTTTTTGGTTTTCTTTGAGAGGTATGGTGTGTTGGATGACTACAGTGTCATAAGACTTTAGGTCCTCATAACTCCATGCAAAGACATCTTGAAATTATTTTAATAGTTTAATATACTTGAGTTTTTGGTCAGGAGGCAGAGCTTTGGACAATTTTATCATTTTGGGATTTTCTGCAGTTCCTAAATTACAATCCTCAATTTCTGCATTTAATGGCTACATTTTAGGATTCCTAGAGATGTCATTTGAGTCAAAAATTTCCTCTAAAAGAGTGAAGCCTGTAGGTAGGAAATTATCCTTCAACTCAATGACTTCACATTCTGTTGCAATTGCATCCTCGCCTTATTTTTCTTGAAGTACCTGTAAATCTGTTTTAGTGAACTTAGTGGGATGTAGAATTTGATTTGTTGTTTCAGCAGAAATATGTGTTTCAATTTTGTCTATTTGATTGCTTTCATCTATTGTGTTGGTATCCATTTTTGTGCTTGAGAACTCCTCTTTCAAAGTCAGGAAATTGTTGATTTGTGTGTCATTTTCAAACACCTTCCAGTTTTTGACATTATCTGGTACAACAAGTTTGTGTTTGATTTCGGCAGTGAATGAGTGATTGGGCTTAAATGGAAATTTGCAAGTGCTTGCAAAGGTTGCTAGGCTATGAGCATGCAGATTTTGATTCCTTGGAATCTTGGTCAATTGGGATTCAAGAAAGGTGTTGAGAATTTCCATTGTAGCAGCTCTGTATGATCTTAGCCTAAGATCATTTGTAATGAAGTTACCCTTTATTTGTTGAATGATGAGGTCAAAATCTCCCAAAATTGATATTTGAGATGCACCTAAGCTTTTGATCACTTTGAGCCCTAAGAGGAGGGCTTCATATTCAGCCGTGTTGTTAGTGTATCTAAAATTGAATCTATATGCATGTCCTTTAGCCTGGCCATCCATCATATTGTGTATCCAAACCCCTGCCCCTGATCCTAACTTATTAATAGATCCATCAAACTCTAGATACCATAGGTTTTCTTGATTTGAATTAGTATTAGGAGCTTTTTCAATTTTCTCAGCAGGCCTAGTTGGATTTTCAGTTTCATGGGATTCTTCATGTGCGACTGTTAAATTATTGTTCTCCAAGACTTCTTGAATCTGAACTGTGGATTGTTTATCTAGGAATTCATCCTAACTTAAAGCCACAATTTTAACATCAGTTGGGGTTTGAATCTCAGTGTTGTACAAGATAAAAGAGTCAATTCCTGAATGCATAGAATAAATGGGAAAGTTTTGGGGTTTTTCTTGACTACTTACCACATCATCAAAGTTTCTCGGTATAGCCTCTTAGGCTGGCCGAAGACTGAGATGGTGGCATAAGACATGTCTAGTTGCAAAGATCCTTGTAGCTTGGTACCCCAGGATCTAGATAACAACATTCCATACTTGGGTGGAATATCAGCTACCACCACATCCATGAAAATTGCCTTGGATGAATATTGGACTAATGACACACGCAAATCGTTGATTAAGCCTAGACACCAGACTTGACTCGAATCAAAGGAAAATAGGTCTTTGTATGGCCTTGCGATATCTAGGTCCAACTTTTCCATGACAGATTTAGGCATTAGATTATGGGAAGCTCCTGAATCAAACATTGCATTGTGAAGCACCTTGTCATGAATGTTTAAACTTACATAGAAGGGAGGGACCCCTCCATCTACTGATTTACCATTTGCTTCAGGGCCAAATATAAGTTCTGGTTGATCATCAAGGATATTCACTGAATATTTGTTTTCTGAAATTTGTAATGATTTTCTGATTTGTTCTCTAAAAACTTCATGCCTAGTGAATTCAGATAATGGGATAGATACTTTTAACTTACTTATTTCAGCCTCCATATTAAAGGGGTTTTCTGTTTGTATTTTGACATTTTGGGAAACAAGGTTGTGTTTTTCAACTAAGTTTTCAACAACTGCCTCTTTTACTGGAATGTTATGATGAACTGGAGTTACTTGCACACCATCTTCCAAAGGTTCCTGTACAATTTCTCTGAGTGGAGAAGCAGATGTAGGGTGTTGTTTTCATTTATCTTTGTCTAGAACATCTTCAACTGTTGGACTATTTGGATTGGAAGTTGATTTAGGGATAATTGGTATATGAGAGTCCTTGAGTTTGGTTTTGGTAGGTTTCTTGATTGTCTTCTGCTTGGGATCATTAGGGATGTCTAATCTCCTACTTCTCAAGTTAAACTTCTTGTGGACTTCATACACATCTGTTTCATACCCTTGCTTAAAATCAAAGGATTCCCCTGATTGCATTTGAAACTGACTAAGAGTATGAGCCTCTTGATCTTCTTGAGTTAGGAAAATTGGTTGTCCACTATTGAGACCCATTAGGTTAATGTGGGGGTCCTCTGTTGGTTCACTAGATGTGGAGGCTTCTGCATAGTTTTCTTGGAAGGGGGGCCTTATGTTTGGTTTGCACCAGCTTTTCCTACATTGGAGTTTTGATTTTTTCTAAAGTTCGGATTTCTTGCATTGTTATTTGGTTGGCCTTCCCATGAAGATTTCCTCTCAATAGTTTCCACTCTATTTCCCAGTCTGTCCATGCCTTTAATGATTGCATCAAGTTTTTGTTCAAAGGAAAATGGTTCTTCTTTGAAAGTTGTTCTTCTTTCAGATCTAGCTCGATTTCGTTTAGAAATCAGATTGGCTTCAATGCTCACAGCTATGCTCTGCATATCTTAAAGGCTAGGAGGAGCTCTCTCCCTGAGTTGGTAAGCCATGTCTGAGTCAAGTCCATCAGGGAATTTGATCAATGATAAGTTTGGTGGTGGTCTAAGATTTATTGGAATAGCAAGGTAGGTATTGTTGAATCTGGCACAATATTCTTGGACACTTTCCTGTGGGCCTCTCTTCAAGTTCTCATACTCTGTTAAGATGTGTAAAGGGTCTTTTTTATTCTCCCACCTGTTCAAGAAAGTTTGATAAAGGGAATCTGGATTAGCTATTGTATTTGCAGGGAGTGACCTAAACCAGGTCCTTACATCACCAGTTAAGCTCTGGACAAACATTTTCATCCTGACATCATCATCATCATCAATTTCATAGTTTTCAAAATAGTTTGTCATCTTCTTGGTATGTTGTTGAGTAGTGTAAGTGCTAGTACCATCAAAATAGGTAATTTTTCTCTAATAATCCTATGGCATAGCCCCTGGATTGGCAGGAAACTGCAGGGAAGCATATCGATTTGCCATATTAGCAGGGAAAAGTGGGACAACTGGAAGCATAGGATAACAGCTGAGATAAGTGTTGTGGATGGAGGGGTGGAAAAGAGATTTTGGAGTCATAAAGGTGAACTGGAAGAAGCTATAGCAATAGGAAGAAAGGCTTGAGATTTTACTGTAGTAGGTTGAGTTTGAATAGGTTTCTGTTGCGGTGTTTCAAGATTTGAATCAACAAAACTCTCTTGATTTTCAGGTTTCCTAAGGCTCTTAGGAATCAAATTCGGATTGTCAAAAATAACTGTAGGATTTGGGTCTGGGTTTGACCTAGTGTAACGAGTTTTCTTCTTTGGAGCCAGCTTCTAAAGTATATATTTTGGGTATTTTCTGGGAATATTTGGAGGATACAAGTTTTAAAAAATATCTTGAAGGAAGCTCCTAAAATGTAGGAGGAGTTGGGCTTTCCTTCAGGTAGGTTTGAAACAAGGATGGCCAAACAAATCTTTGAGAAAACTATTTAAAATCTAAAGCTAAACTGGAGTTAGACTGAAGTAGCTTTTATTTACTCTTGTGATTGCATAGAAAAGACAGTTTCAAAGGCTGCCTGGCTAACTTCAAGCTCCATCTGTAGCTTTAGAGATTATACAGTAGTAACATACATTCATTCAGGTCCCCGATGGAGTCGCCAATGATGTTATCACTTAGGTTGTTCCCCAAAACTTGTGAAAAGGGAATACGACCGAGGTAACCACTAACCAATCTTTTAGATGCAACTTCTAGCCAAATTTTCATCCAGAGAGGGCTCCCTCTTTATAATTTAACTTTGTTTTTTGAAGTATTTTATGCTAGTTATGATGTACAGAGTTTTTTTTTAAGTTTGTTTGGATGGTGATTTTAAACAGAGCTAGGATGCAAGTCTGAAACAATTTATTCCATTGGGAAAATGGAGTCTATGAAGATGGACTGCTGAGTGGGCTTCTGTGATAAAGGGCAATACTACAGAGCAAGATAATTAATTTTCGAACAATATTGAAATCTGGAAATTGATGGAATGTAAGCTAGTGGGTGAAGGGAAATCAAGAATCCTTCATCATGGTGGAAGAGGGAAAGTGCATGAATATTTTCAAGTAGCAGTGAGGAATTCCTTGGCAATTTTCAAAGTGAAAGAATTAGTGGAAATAGAAGAACCTAAGAATTTCTGTTTATCCTGATTCTGAAGAAAACATAAATAACAACAGGAATTGAAAACATAGTGTATTTAAACAAGTTCTTGGCTATTATTTTTCCCCGTTGCTAAGATTATGAAACATATATGAAATTTGCAAACATAGAAAACATAAAACACAGTTTAGACAAAATTATTGATCCATAAAAAGACACAGGAATTCTGTAGCAGTGCCTAGAACATCAAATCCACATTCATACGGTCCAACAGCAGTGCACTTCAACAACCTTTGTATTAAAAAATATCAGATCTACAGCGTGGTCCAAAGAGGAAAATCACCAACCCCGAATACATTCCCTGGGGAGGTATTTATACAAAAAGAGAGTTACAAAATATCTTGTGGATAAGATATGAAGCAATAACTTCCTTCACCTACTTTGACAAGGGAATAAATGCAGAAATAAATGTAGGAGTAATTGTGGTTGTGTTGGCTGCTTTAACTAATAAGATATTTTTTACTTTTGAATTCAGGAAGTTGGCTGGTAGCTGTGTCTTTACTTTGCATTCCTGCGTTGTTGTCCTGATCCTTTCACCTGCTCTTGATTTCGCTTTAACACGTCCTAGTCCTCGCTGGAGCTCCTTCCTCTGCCACATGTCTTGTTATTAGACCAAATGTAGATAAACAGGAAAATCCAAATCTTGGTAAAATTTCCAGCATGCTCTGCCACCACTGGTCTGTTGGCAACTGATGTATTTGTATTTTTACAAGTGTTTCATCAGCCTCAGTATACCTGCACAAGTTAGGCTTGACTTCAAAAAGATGATTTATTTCATGTTCAATATAAAACAAATTTTCCAATTTGTCATATAAACTCTGTCCGGAGGGAGGTCTTGTGTCTTCTGAAGTGCTTGATGATGCAGTGATTTGATTTGTAACATAAGTGTTTACCCTGTGAGCATACTGTTGATGTGATAACAGTCTTTGATTGCTGGTTAGTAAACTGGGCAGACCCTTCTACTGCAAGACTGTGAACTTCTTTGTGAAGGCATTAATCTTGATCTGCATCTCTTGGCACTTCCTTTCCAAAGTATGCACAAAATTCCTCATTGTTAGCACCTTTTTCACTATCAAAATGGTGCTTGTCCTGTCCGTGATCTCCAAATCTGCTAGCTGTTCTTTAGTATGAGTATTCAAAAAATGGATGAGTCTATTGCCCTGCTCAGGCATGTTTCCCAATGATGCCCTGACCCTTTGAATTTCCACTTGGGCCCTTTCTATCAATTGTATTTGTTCATAGATTATTTGAATTGATTTCCATTGGTTAGTAATAGACTAGCCAATCTTGGTCCACAAAATCATTTTGATGTCTGCTAGAGGTTTATGCAAGGTGAGATCCTTTTCCAATGTTTTCACCTTGTTCTCCAGGGCCTTTAACTCTTTGGTTTTTTCTGCCACTGTTATTTTTTACTTGTCATAGCTCACCTCTAGTTTGGCTAGTTTTTCTTTTGCCTCTTTGAGCTCTGACATTTGAGCTTCTAGCTCTTTTATTGCTTTCATCATTTCTTCCATCCTCATGCTGGTCTCTGGCTCTGTTGTTGCTACTAAAGCATCTATAGCTGCTGTACCTGTTGTTGATGTTGGCTCAGTGGGAGGGATTGCTGTTGTGACTGTGGGGGGAGCAGAGATAATTGTTGGAGCTGTTTCAGGTGGCTGGGAGGTCGACTCTCCATGCTTGGCTTGCAATGCTTTCTCCAACTCTTGCTCTCTTTGAATTAGCCTTTGATTCATCCTCTTCAACAAATCCATTACATCTTCTTCTGCCTTTTCCTGTGCCAGTTCTATTGTTTGTGGATGCATGGTGACAGGCAGCTTCAATTTCTTCCTAAGGGCAACAATATCTTCCTCCTTCTTATTTATCAGTGCTTTGATGCCCTTGGCATCCTTGGGATCATGTCCCAGCTCAATAATTATCTCTTCTAGAGTCTTTATTCTGTTGTCTTTGGCTAAAGAAGAGATCTTGTCCAAATCCAATTGGGCAGATGTATTACTTAATGACTCCTTCAATTGGTGGGCCAGCATTTCCTTGTCTGCCAATGTAGCATACACCATTTCACCTGTTTGTTTATGCAATTCTATTTGGTCCATTGGGTGTATATCTTTGGCAAGGACCTCTAAATTGGTCCTTATGTAGTTAGCTGCAGACTGTGGTTGCTGAACCTTAGGCTTAAAATGAGTTAAGATCATTTTCTCCTCCTTAATGTCATAAGCTGCCATTAGTCTTTGCTATTTGGAGGGTGTCATTTTGAGAAATTGATCATACACCTGAATTCTCAATGACTCATTTTGGGCCTTAATCTCCATGAATGTTTGTTTGATATCAGATCGTTTCTTAGTTTGCGACCTTGAGGAGGAAACTTCCATCCCATGTTGCATCTCCATTTCTTGCCTGTGAGAGCTGGTGGATGTATGTTGGCTGATGGTCCTCTCTCCTCTTGTGCTTTCTGTGATTTCTTCAACAATGTCCTCTTCAGGTAGAGGATATACCATTTGTCTTTTGGCTCTGGATGTTCTGTTGATCCACTTACAGGTGTGGTCTCTTCTCGGTCTCTTTTGTTACTTCTTTCCTCAGGAAGAGGAGTCTGTAGTGCTGGTACTTCTGGTGCTTATGCCTGTGGTGAAGGGGCTTGCCCGTGACTGTGTGCCTTTGAGGTAGTTGGTTGTTCTTCCATTGTTTCTTGTTGTGTAACTACTATCTCCTTGCCCTTTGTTGTCCCTGCTATTGGTGTAGTCCTTCCTTGGGAAAATTGTTGTGAAGTTGTAGTAGTTGATGAGCCTTCCTCGGTTTGCTGTGGTATTTTGAATGACACCTGCCCAAAAGAATCTAAGTAAAGAGTTTTTTCTAGATTTTTCATAGTTTGTTACATTTTCTCTTCCTCAGTGAGATCTTCAACTAGTGTGCCCTCCACCCACTCATCTTGGTTGGAAAACTGTTCTATTTCCGGGATGTTGCAATTTTCATAGGGTGCCAGCCTATATTTTATCCTTCTTGCATTGATAAAGTTGTTTGGGTCATAGGGTACCCACCAAAAGCTTCTCTTTAGTCTGAGTGTTTGACCCAATATTTCATCAGCATCCTTCCATCCCTCTTTTTTGTTCATGACATAGGGGCCTAACTAGTCTCTCAATTTCGATTGAGCATTTTTCTTTGTGCTATGGAAGTGAGTCAAATCTGAATTGATGAATTGCCTGAAATATTCCAAGGCAAATAGTCTCATTGGCACATATCTTGGCAGCCTGTAGGGGCATAGCTCACAACCATATATCCTGATAATAGTGTGATTCTAGTAAAAGTACCAGTCACCTATTTTATAGTTTTTGGAGAGCTCTAGTATCTTTTGCATATCATATGACAGTCTAGGAGGAGGAGTTCTCATCAGGAGAGAAGAGACTGGGTATACGAACATATCAATAAACTCACAGTAAGAGTAGGGAGAGTTGCAGACTTCATGAAAGATTGAGGTCCAAAAAATCACAGACCTCTTTCCCCTTTAGAGTCCAATTTCCTAATGGGGAATTGGAAACTATCTGGCTAATAATATAAGAACAGATGATAGATATAGGATGAATACTTAAAGACTTCCTCCCTATCTAGATTCAACAATTGGTCATTTATCTTGTTGGCAATGAATTTGTCATAGTTTTATTTGACAGCAGGGGGCTGCCCTGGGGTAAATATAGACATTAAAACCAATATAGTTTCATCAATATGTTCACTTGTCATGAACCCTAGAACAAAAGATATCATATCAACCAGCAATCTACCCACTTCATTGAAAGGTGCATAGTGAAAAGGAGGTGGCTCCTTAGGCTGGCAATCTGCTCTCATAAATAATTGGGCAATTCAGGTTATCTCTGAGCTGGAGAGTTTGGGACCTTCATCAAGAAAGAATTTCATAGTAAAAGGAAACTGGAGCTGAGTTGGTTTGAAGTTCGGCATATGATTTATGGAGTCAGGAGTTATATGAAAGAGGGTAGTTCCAGATGGAGTTTTAATTGCCCTTTGAGTTGGCTCATAGTACTCACAGCAAAGGTGAATTATCTCAGGGAAAATATTGACAGAGGGGTGGTAGTATATGGATAGATTTGATTCCCATATGCCATAATTTGGCTTAGGTAACTGTTTCTGAGCTCACGGAATGATTGCAGATGGTTTTGGTAGCCTACTAAGTCTTGGATTAGATAGTCTTTATTAGCTAAGGGCAGATGTTCCAATTCCTTGTGGGGAGCATTGAGAGGAGTGATATTGAAGGCTACTAGACCTTCCATAGCTCAATTCTGTTGCTTTAAAAATTGGAATATTTTGGGTATGTGTAATTAAAATAGGCAAAACAATAGCTTTGTGGATTTTCTCCGGGAATTTCACCGTGAAATTGGCTTGTTGGTTTGTATTTAGCTCTGTGGACAGAAATTAGATGGAGAGACAGAATTTGTGGCTTCTTTGGGAAAATGAGCGACAATTGTGGGGAAAAAAGGCAGTTTTATGGGTTTATCAGAGAATTTGCAAGGCCGAAAGAGCTTAATTTTAGCTCAGTGTGCGGATTTGTGGTGAAATTTGGCAAGACAGAGGTTATGGTGGGTATTTTTGGTAGCAATACAATGTTTTTTCTTCAACTTCTGGGTTCTGTGAGCAATTTTACAGAGAAAACCAATGAAAAACAGGGTCCAGGAGTAGATTTGTGTAAATACCTCTTTGAACGGCAGAATGGTCGATTTACAGGTAACGAGCTGAGCCGAGGGGCCGAGCTATGGAGTGAAAACTGCTGGGTGGTGGACTATACTGTTGAAATGTTGTTTCAGATGTAAATTAGCATGCATAGGACGCGTAGAGGAAACAAACACAAATGGGTGAAAATAACGTTTTCACCTCTTTTTACCCAAATTTTTGAATTTGGCGGGTTTTGGTGCGCTTTTGTCTGATGACGTCAACATGATGTAATTTTGTCGTGTAGCGGGGTATGGAAGATGAAACGTCAGGTGATGTGGTAGGGGACGTGGCGGGTGATGCAGCACTGACGTGGGTAGATGACAGGGATGTGATGTGGCAGACAGATGGGCGACAACGAGGGTGACATCATCAGATGATGTAGGCATGACGTTAACGGCGAGGCAGTGGGGTGGTAAGCGGTATTCCTTGCACCGTCTTTGGAGGGAAGTGGTATTGGAGGGGGGGGGGATCCGAACACGCCGGGGCGTGACACACATCCTCGGTACGACAAAAATATCGCCCATCCCCCAGACGCTATCGTTCAGCACTTAAGGGCTTCCGATATTGCCGACAGCCATTGGATCTGTCGACAATGATTGGATGGTTGGCGGGTGATGGAGGTGGTGGTGGTTTATCACTGGAGGACCCATTGTAATATTTCGTGTTTGCAATGTTTCGCGGGGTATATTTCATACTTTGGTTAAATGGGTTTTTGGGGGTAAAATATGCAGGTTCGGCTATTTATTTAGCCAGAAGCTAAACAAGTCCCGATGGGGCACGCGGAGGGTTTTTATTGGCCTCAGATGGACTAATAACTCCTGACAAAAATTTACAATATAGCCTATAGTTAGCCAAAGGTCGGGGTATTATATATTTAGGGATTTTGTGTATTTTTACATAGTAAGGGAGGGGAAATATTCACATAGGAGCTATATAATAGTGTTAGTAGGTTAATATGACTGTGGAATGGATATGTATGGATTAGGCTAAGTTTATAGAGTGAAAACTTAGGCATGGGGGGGAATGAAAGGATACCAAGTTATGAAGTTTAGGAAACTTTGGTAAAATGGAATAAAAACATTTTACACAAGAAATGTGGCTTGTTTTGCCTAGGTGGAAACACAGTTTCACTTAGTTTTTTTCATGAAATGAAGTGGACTAAGGGCAGTGAGCATATCTCATTGTCCTTGGGGGGATGTTAGTAAGTGTTTTTTGGAAAAATGAGGAGGGAAATTAGTCATGCTCCATTTATTTTGTAACCACCTTTCCATAGAACCTTATGACATTTATGAGATGAAACCTGTTGTAATAGGACCAAATTACCCATAAGCCTGCTTCCACAACATCAAAACTGCCTACCCAGCCTAGTACACCTAATTTTTTTTCTTCATTTTCATTGGGTGCATTTGAACTAGCAAACCCTAATTCTTCTCTTTTCTTTTATCTGCCATCCTATCTAAGTCTACCCTTATCTCTTCCAGGGCTCAGATTAAGCTATTGAAACCCTTTTCTTCTCTACCTAACTACGTGTCTGCCAAGCTTGAGCTGTTTGTACAAACCTTTATTCTCTATTCTAAGACAAGTAAATTCAAATATGATCTAGCTAGGATTAGACTATCTGGCTATTCATCAACTGTGGCAAGAGTCAACCACCTGTATATAGTGAAATTATTCAAAATATGGAAACTTTGTAGCATGGAAAGGATGAACATATTTGGCACTTCTCCAGTCAATCATGAAAAATGAAACCTATTGGTATAGGAAGCTAACAGTCCCACTTTTCTTTGAGTTTGAAAAAGAAAGAATAAAGAGCCATAGATGGATGCAAATCACCAAACCCAAGGAGGTAGAGGATATTGGCCACATGGAGAACAAGCTTAGAGAAATGGGTAGGGAGTTAAATGTTGTAAGACATAGAGAGGCAATCACAAGAACTCACTTGGAAACAAAAAATGAGTTGCTAAGAAGACAGCTGCAAGAAAAGGATACAAAATTGGCATGCATGGCCAGTTGGTATATGAAGGCACTATAATGAAGAACACTAGATAAACCATATGGAGTATACTTCAAAGACCAATGGCTACAGTTTCAGATCAAGGCTTTGGAACAGAGAGGCACAATCCCTTTCTAAGATTATAGACAGTTTGTGGACCTATGTGACCAAAGTTCAGTAGAGGACAAGGAAAAGATAACAAAGTTCTATTTGCATAACATGGCCCTCACCGATATGAACCTATGGGACCCTAATGCTAGGCTAGGGGACTTGCAACTGATGGCCATGGCATCATGGATGAATCATGAGGAGAAAAGGGCAATAGAAATCAAAACGTTGATGGCAAAAGAGAAAAATGAACCCTTAATGATTAGAGCTAAGCCATCAGACTCCATGGCTCTCATCAGCACACACCAACTGCTTGCAAATAATCCTCAAAGTGCCCCTAAGTATATCAATGATTAGGTTCAGGCCATTCCAGACTTTGAGGACATGGAAAGATTACTTGGGGAATACTTTATTCATGCTTGTATGAGGAGGTGGAACAATCTCCCACATAGTCTGCAAATCAGGGAGTATCACTCCCCAAAAAGGATGAAATAAGCATTAAGGAGAGTGCCACTGTACAAGCACTCTATGCAAAGTTTGAAGGCCAATTGGATTGGCCTCAAATTGAGTCCCCCAATGCTGCTAGGCCTACTGGAACGTAGAAAAGAGGAAGAAGAACAAAAACAGTGGGAAGAGGTGGACAGAAAGGCAGGATTCCATGATAAAGAAGAGGACCTCACATCAGAAGCATGGGATGTCAGGGAGGCCATCAGGGCCGTCAAAGATGAGGAGATGGACTAGTTTCTTAGAGGATGAGCAACACATTCAATAGGGGGTGGTGATGAGCCCCATAAGTGGGTAATTATATGGGCTCATTTTGCCTCCTAACTTAGCTTAATCAACCATTCTCATTAGTTTATTGCATGTTTTTTTATTATATTTATGCTAATAGAGTGAGTTGGGTTGGTCATTATGCCATGGAGTGTAATGTGTGTTTAATGCAGATTTTTAGTAAATCTTGGAGACAAAGTCAAAGATTTAATGGACATTTGGGAGAAAATATTCGAAGTAGACAAGGGAGAGGATTTATAGGAGGGTATCCCCTTCATTTATGACTCCCCACTTCGAATTCTCCATCATGCAGCTTAGAGCACAAGCAGCCACATCAATGCACCAAAAAGACAGTGGAGCATGTGGAGGATAACTTCTGTTTATCTCAAGTTTTGGGAGCCAAGCCTCCCTGATTTTAAGGAAGCTGTTGGGAGCTTCAGTTGTATAAGTAGAGAGGACTAGGGCCTCATTAGGTTGTTGGAATTTAGTCAAATTTTTGAATTTTTGTTGCAGCTTTTATATGCTGAACTTCAAGCTTAATTTTGTTGACAGTTTCATGTAATCCTATTATTATTCTGATAATGAAGATGAGAATTTTTCAAGCTAGCACTGAGTTACTTGAGAGGGTTGAAGCTCTTGAGTTAGGGCCCAATTCAAGTAGCCAAGATCCTCTTATTTTTTATTTATATGCTTTGTTTCAGTTTATGAATTAGTTGCTGTTAGATAGATTTCTATCTTAGTTAAGAATAGGTTTCTTTTGGTGATTTAAAAGGGTTGTTTCCATTTCAGTTTGTTGTAGCAGGTTGAACAGTGATAGGAAAAAGACACAAAAATGCCATCAACAGAGCCTTTTCCTCCTTTCCTCCCTCTGGGACCATGAACTGAGACCAAGACCCTCTTGCCGCCACAAAAAAACACAGATTTGCCTTTTCCATAGGATTTCTAGTGTTGCAGTTTGTTAGAAGTTTAATGCTTTGCTATAGATCTATTTCGCCATGCTCATTTCTATATTTGCAATGAATTTCCTTCCATGCTTTCTTTCCATGTAGCATTCTTCGGCATTTACTTTCCTAGATTAGAATTTAGACCATCTTGATGCAAATTTCTGTTTTTTGATATAGCTAGTTTCCTTGCTTGCTTAATCTCATGATGAGTTTCAGTTCTCTTGCAGCAATCCTCTTCTCACAATAAGTCAGCCAATCAGCCATAACCATTTCTCTTTGATCTATCTCCCACAGGTCACCCAAAGTCCCTCACAAATCTGCCTTAGTTTTCTGCACTTTTCTCATGAACTTTCCTTTCTTTCCTTGAACAAGTCCAACCATCTTTCTCTACCCTAATCCTTTTTTATGAACCCTAGACACCTTATACATCACCCTAGCCTTCATCTACCCTTTCCACCCACTTTCCCACCTAAAAACCTCCAAAACTGCGCTGGGCATCCTCCTGTAGACCTCCTGTAAACCTCTTGTAGATCCCCTGAAACCTCCTGTAGATTTTCCTGTAGGTGTCTTTTTGAAGTCCGATTACAAGAAAATCCTCCAGAAGGCCACCTGGGACCTCCTAGGACCCATCCACACCTTCCTACACCTCTGCAAACTCCAAAGTCATCCTCCATCACCTAATCATTGTCATAGTCACAAAGAAATAAATTACATGCATGACAATTTCACCTAAAAATACATAAAAATCCAAAAATATGTTTATTTCTCATTTCCTTCTAGAAATAGCTTGAGTAGATGTTTCTTACTTCCTAGGTTAAGTAATGGCATTCATTTCATGGTTTTTATCTCTCTTTCTGTAAAAGTAGGATTAGTTGGTTAATTAGGGTTTGCTAGGTTTACCTTATATTTCAGTCTTCTTCTCCTTTCTGCAAGTAGAGTAGCCTCTATAGAGTAAGCTTTCCTTTCTTTCAGCACATATAGAACTTCTTCTGGAATCCATAGAAGTTGTCTTGAGCTCCTAGTGATCTTGAACCAACTGACCAAGTGACAGGCTACAGTAAGAACTAGTACTTGTGCATATAGCATCGTTTCTTCCAAGTTTGTTACGAACTACCAGGTTGATAATAGTAAAGTAGGAAGCCCAGGAGTTGCAACATTATTGCTGCAATACTGGTTCTCACCATCATGGTCCTCGTTACCTTGACCCAACGATCTTTGATAGTGGCCATTACTCCATCAACAAACTCCTTTGGCTTGCATTTACTCTCTAGCTTCCAACCCATTCATCCTTTAACACTCTCTATGACAGTATCAGAGCCTTAATACATCATATGTTATAGTAAATAACATTATGAAATCAAACAATTGTGAAGTTCCTTTAGATCCTTACTGCTTATCCCCCTTATCATTTTTCTATATTACCAGACATGTGATCGTTGACTTAACGCTTGGGTGCTAAGGCCTTTAGGTTCCTGTTGGGTGCCTATCTACCTTTATTTTTTTCTCTCTGCCTTTGGTTTTCTGGAATTTATCAACAAAGTTCTAATACATTGGAGCTCCTCTATATCATAACCCTTTTCAAATTGCATTTATAAAATAGTTACGAAATACTTCACCTCTGATTTTCTCCATAGCACTTTAGGTGATAGGACTCACTTTACACCCTTAGTTCTATGAGTCTCCCACAACCATGTTCCAATCATACATCAGATCCCCTTTCATCGAATCATAAATTTTTTATAAAACAATTAGATAGGATTTATGAAAACGCTGACCTCTAATGTGTTGACCTCTGAGATGACGTCATATTATCATTGTTACTCCACATGGCCCCTCTTTAGAGGTGACACATGTCACCTGGATTTTCCCCATTAGGCCGCTAAATTTTTTGAATATGACTCCCATGTGTCCACTATACTACCATGTCATGCTGACATCATTTGCCACATCTTATCCTCACAGTCAATCACCTACTACCATGTGTCCAATTGGAGGAGAGAGAAAAGGTCCATTGGTCCTTGGTTTTTCAATAATTTCCTTTGTATTTCTTCTTCTTCACAAACTTTGGCGCTTATAACAGAATTTAATTTGTAAGGGCTTACGAGGTTTCAATGTTCTGAAAACCATATGCCCTAAGGTCCAGCCTTCCAAGGTTCCGATGGCCCCAACCTCCTAAAAATCAACTTTGATATGTGGCTGCTGCTTTTGGGTTTCTTTTGAATAGACTGTCGAGCTCCTGATGGGTACCTATTTTCAATATTCGGCCTTCCAAAATTTGGTTCCCAATATTTGACCTACTTTGACCTCCAATATTTTGTCCTCCCAAGGTCCAAATCTACCATCTTGCTCTGATATTTTAGCCTACTTAGGACTTCAAGATCCTAACTTCGATTGTCCATAACTTTTGATCCAAGAGCCCATTCGTAGACTTCCACACATTGTTGGAAATCTCTTTCAAAGAAATTTCTAGTGTTGAAGGTATGATGTAGGTTTTGATCCCATCTATTACCTGAGAAATTTCTACAAACTTTCTAATTTTATTTGCACCTTGGCCCCTCTCTTGATCTGGTTGACATCAATGCCATCACACTTGCAGCCACTAGCCATCTATATAATTCCAACAGTCCAAAAATATCATACTTTGGAATGGATGGCAACAACATAATCTCCCCTAAAATATTCATGGTCTTCTTCATTGTTATTCTTCTTTGATGCATCATTAATCTTCTCCCCGTTTGGAATCAATGACAAAAGATGCCCTTGAATACTCCCCCTAAATCATTGCAACATACTCTTCCATTGATCCCACATGCTGAGTAGCTTCCAAAACACACCATCATTAATTCATTTGGGAGGAGGAGTCAGAATCATTATCTTATGCCTAATACATTCAAAGGTTTCTCTTGCCAGTGGCTTAGTAAAGGTATCTGCAAGTTGGTATTTATTGGCTGCATATTCAAGTCGAACAACATTGGATGCAACTTTTTCTCTTAAGAAATGGAACTTGATAGGAATGTGATTAGTATTGGAGTGCATGAAGATATTCTTAGAGATATTGATGGCACTAGTATTATCACACATAATCGGAACAATATTAGTCAACTCTTCCTTAATTTCTGTCAGTTTTTTCTTCATCCATAGAATTTGCGAGCAAAAACTGGAAGTTGCAATATACTCTGCTTTAGTAGTTGACAAAGAATTGGAGGCTTATTTCTTGCTAACCCAAGACACTAAGAAGTTTCCAAAAAAGAATGCAGCACCTGAGGTGCTCTTCCTATCATCAATACTACCTACCCAATCAACATCAATATAGGACTTCAACTCAAACTCTATGCTTTTAGCATACCACAATCCATAATTAGTTGTTCCTTGAAGATATTTGAAAATTCTTTTGACAATGATGACATGACTTTCATGAGGGAAATCTTGAAATCATGCCACGAGACCGATTGCTTGCATGATGTATGGTCTCAAAGCTGTGAGATACAACAAGATTCCTATCATTGATCTATACTTAGTCTGATTTACCAGCAATGTCTCATCTTCTTTGCACAATTTACAAGATGTAACCATAGACGTACTAACTGGCTTGCAATCTTCCAACCCAAACTTCTTTAGAGTTTCTCATAGGTACTTAGAATGGGAGATAAATACCCCATGTCGTGACTGATAAATTTGCAATCCCAGGAAGCAAGACAATTCTTTGATCATGGACATCTTGAACTTTGTCTACATACAATTTGCAAATTGATGCCCCAATTGTTCTAGGTGACTGCCAAAAATTATGTTTTCCACATGCACTACTACAATTAGTAGATGATTTCCTTCAAACTTTCTCTCTCTCTCTATATATATATATATGTGTGTGTGTGTGTGTGTGTGTGTGTGTATTTGTCTACAATACCTTTCATAAAGCCTTGTTGCCAAAGGTATCGATCTAGTCTTGCATACTGGGCTCTGGGAGCCTGCTTGAGTCTGTATAACGCCTTTTTTAGTTTGCAAACAAACTCCTTATTTTATGTGAGGGTGAATCCTTATGGAATTAGGGGAATTTTGAGGTATAAAATGGGATTCCTAATGAATTTATAAAATAATAGTGGAAATAATAAAATAAGATTAGATTACATCATCAAATGTTAGAGGGAAAAAAGAAAAACTATTTTTTTTAACTCGTATTTTCAACTTATCTCCGAATGGGTTTACTCAAATTTCAAGCGGAAACATTCATTGGATTCAAGATTTATTCCTCATTCAAGGAGTACCCATTTTGCATATTTTTTATGGACCCTGCTACACGAAAAATGAGAAATACATGAAAAATGTGATTGCAATCATGTTTTTTCATGCATTTCTCATTTTTTGTGTAGCAGGGTCCATCAAAAATATGCAACATGGGTACTCCTTGGATGAGGAATTAAATTTTGTATACAGCAAGTACCCCCACTCAAAATTTGAGTAAAGCCTTAGGGAGATAAGTTGAAAATACGAGTTGGAAAAGTAGTTTTATTATTTTATTATTTTTACTTTTTTACTCCAAAAATGGTGAATCATCCCCCATGGTTGACATAATCATATTCAATCCCATTGGTTTTTATAAAGTTTATTTTAGTTGTACATTTTTCTTAGGAGGCCCATTTTAGACATTAAACTTCCCCTAATGTTGTTCAATATAAACCTCTTCTTCCAGATCTCCATTAAGAAATGTAGACTTCTCATCCATCTGATATAGCTTGATGTTTTTATGACTGGAAAAAGCAAGAAACATTCAAATAAATTCCAGTCTTGCTATTTGTGGAAAGGTTTCCTCGAAATCTACCCCCTCTATCTGGGCATACCCTTTGTAGACCGATTGAGCCTTGTTCCTAATTACTTGACCCTACTCATTTAGATTGTTTTTGAAAACCCATTTTGTTCCAATGGAATTTTTATCTTTGGGTCTTGGAACAAGCTCCCAAATCTCATTCTTCTCAATTTGGTCAAGTTTTTCATTCATAGCTCTCACCCACAACTTTTCCTCACTTGCGTTGCCAACATTTTGAGGCTCAATCTGAGACAAAAAAGTAATATTTGCACAACTTGAACTTCTAAGAAGTTTCCTCCTATCCTAAACACCATGTATTTGATCTCCAAGAATTTTACTCTCAGGATGTTCCTTCTTTACATACCTAGAAGGTGTGCTTTTTTCCTCGTCTTCATTATTTGAATCTATTTCTTCTTAATCTGAGGGCCTAATGTCAAAATTTTCTTCTCCATCTGAGTTCATGTTTCCTTTGGAGGACATAAGTTGTGAAGCTATTTCATCTACTACTACATCAATGCAATCCTCAACCCTCTTTGTCTATTTTTTTAACACTTATATCCTTTATTTCAAGTAGAGTACCCAAGTAATATACCCTCATCAACGCGTGAATCAAACATTCTAGGATTTTTATAATTCCTTTTGATAAAGAATTTTCTCCCAAACACCTTGAAGTGTTTAACTGATGTAGGTCTTCCCTTCCACAACTCATACGGGGTTTTATCACTATTAGGCTTGAGTTGTGTTTTGTTTCATAGGTACATTGTTGCTTATGCTGCTTCTCCCTAGAAGATGTGGGATACATATGCATCATCCATCATAGCTCTAGCCATTTCTTAGATTGTTATGTTCTTTCTCTCAACTACTCCATATTGTTGTGGAGTTATTGCCACATAATACTCAATCCTAATGCCATTCTCTTCACATAATTCTTCAAACTCTCTTGAAGTGTATTCTCCTCCTCTATCTGATCTTAAGCATTTGATCTTTAAATATTTCTCACTTTCTACTTGAGATTAAAATTTTTTTAAATACTTAAATGCTTTTGATTCTTCTTTAAAGAGCATGATCCAAGTTACCCTGGAAAAATCATTAATGAGCAGAATAAAATACCTTTATCCTCTTGGGATTTTTTTCTCTAGTTGGGCTGCAGATATCTATGTGAATTTGCTCCAATGATCTAGATGAAGAGAATTATTTTGTCTTGAAATGAGTCCTAGTGTCATTACCAAATTGACATGACTTGTAGATTGAATTATTAGGCCTTAACAATCTTGGAAAACCTCTCACAAATCCCAGTTTTTTTACTCTTATCAAACTATCAAAATTCATATGGCCAATTCTCCTGTGCCACAACCATGCTTCATTCGTTGTGCTCAAATAATAGTTTACTCTGGAGTCATCAAACATGTATACATTGTTGTGAGTTATGATTTTTTTTTCCACCAGATTTCCATCTTTCTCATATCGTATCTCACAGTCCTCAGATCGAAAGATCACATCATAGCCATTATCACACATCTATATTACACTAATCAAGTTGTGCTTGAGACCTTCCACATACAGCAAATTTTTAGATTCCTTTTTTTGATCCATACTGACTATGCCTTTACCCTTAATTCTTGCTAGGGCATTGATGCTGAAAGTGACATTTCTTCCTCTACCTTTTCCTTTTAGAAACAAAAAATTTCTCTTATCCCCAGTCATATGCTTGAAACAACAACTATCCACATACCATCTATTCGCTTGATTGTGTGTTGATAGAGCAAGTCCACATTTCATGTCCTTTTCAATTTTTCATTTCCAATTCTCCTTATCCTTTTCAGAAGCTGGTTATCGAATATTCTAGGACCTAGTTAGGTACTCAAACATTCTTTTGCACTCACTTTCCTTGTTCCCAAAATTATTACATTTGAAACATTCAACATCACTTAATAGGGGAGAGAAGGCATTTCGATCTCAGAGAGGAGAGATTTGAGATCTAAAATTCTAATACTTATTAAATCTTAGATTTTTATTTGTTTCAAATCTGATCATTTTACAATTAACGACCTATGTCCAAATATGTGACACTTATAACAATAACCATAAAATTAATAAGTGTACCTATTGCTGGAAGGTTTATGAGTTTGGGAATGAAGGTACCTATGTTGTTTGGCTGATTGATTCATTCTCTATTTGTGTGGATCCGCTTGCATTGGATGTAACTATTATTCCAGTGATGATCTCTTCTTTCCCTTGCTACCCTTTTGTCTTCATTGATTCTTTCTTGAATCTTCTTTACATAGCTTTGCGGTTCCTCAAATATTTTGGACCAAAAGTTTATCTTTCCCATAAAAGATTCTTGTGCTTTTGAGTATCCTAGACCTGTTTTGTTTCCTAAATACCTTTGACTGTTTAGAATATAATCTAGTTTCTTGTGCCTTCTACAAAATTTTCATGTAAACCTTTCTCGGTCTCCACTCTCTCAATACCCGTTCTCATGGAGACGATCTTTGCCTTGAGACTTTGATAATTGTCTTTACATTCATGGATCAAATCACGAACAACCTCTTCCTTTCACTTAGCTTCCCCTAATTTGAATTTCAAGGAAAAGATTTCATCTTCGCATGTTTTTGTGATTGTTTACTTTTGCACCTTGTACAACTCTTTCTTTAAATGCTTTTTCTCTTCTTCTAGTTTCTCACATGTTCCCTATTTTTCTTCTAGTAGAAGGGATAAACTATCTTTGATTTTAATGGATTCTTCAAGTTTTTCTTTTTGATAAATAAACTCTTCATTGTCTGAGTTGTACATGCATTCTTCAACATGTTGTAGTATTACATATAGAAATATGTTCCCTTGAATAAACTGTCAGCTCAATTTATTGTGTAAATTAAGGCATGTACTTTACTATCAATCCAGGTTGGCACTCTTAGAAGCAAACCACAATTTATGGATTTTTGGATAAGAACTAATATAGGAATTAATTATGAGAATGGAAGTGCATATTACAAATATAAATCATTCTACACAACTAAGAAAGAACATTTAATTCTATTCCATAAAAGCATACGTGGTTGGTCAATGAAATTAGACTATTTTAGAAAACAAGAAAGAGACTCTTTTGAAATAGACTTGGTTTTCCTTCCTCAATATTACTATAATGACATTGCCAATATCTACGTAAACATAAGATAAAGCATAAGAGTCTAATCTAAGAAAACTTTGAAAGAAGTGAATCTTGTTCAATCTTAGTCCTAGCTCACAAAGAAGAGGCCCTTTTCTAAGGGACCCGATTGTCCTTCCACATTCAAGCTAATTACTAAAAGGAAGCAATATTCACTTAACACATGGCTATAAAATGAATTCACATTAAAAATGCTTACAAAAAATAAATATAATAAACATGAAGAATTAAACTAGCATATGTACAAATATGAACATCATACAACAACGTGTATTTAGCTTGGTATGGGGGCCCTCCAACCTTGCTGGTACACTGTTAAAATACTTAGCTACAACAACTCATTTACTCTAGCAAGCACAAAGAAATCATGAAACAAAAATCTATGTCTTCAATTATCTCAAAATAATAATATTCAAGTTTTTCTACATGTTCTAACTATGAATGCCTCTGTTGGGTCCCCATAATACTAGTGATTACCCCATTACTATTGTAGTTGTACCCCTTATTAATATTGTTGTGCCCTATTGTGCCCACTACTGTTATTATTGTGCCCTTACATTATTATTGTTATGTAGGCTCTAATTATGTTATGACCCCTTAGACTCCTATATATAGAAAGGAGGTCTTTTCATTT
>APFE031710496.1:67260-109919 GCA_000404065.3 Pinus taeda
AATGTCCCTCAAGCAAGCTAAGAAGGATAATAAATTATCACCAAAGTATTATGGTTCGTACAAGGTGTTGCAAAAGATTTGTACTATGGCATACAAATTAGAGCTTCCTGCAGCTTCTAGATTGTACCCAGTTTTCCATTTCATGTTTAAAGAAGGTTATAGGCGATAAGCTACCAGTTCAAACAATATTGCCAGAACTTGACGAGGAAGGAAAAATTATATTGGAACCAGAAGCAGTCACAAAAACAAGAAATTGACAGCTACGAAATCGATCAATTTCAGAGTATCTTATCAAGTGGAAGAATTTATCTGCTGAAGGTTCCACATGGGAGGATGAGAATTTTATACAGAAGCATCCAGAACTACTCAAACGTTGAGGACACCACTTTTTTCGAAGCAGAGCGGAATGTTGGGTCCTCATAATACTAGTGATTACCCCATTACTATTGTAGTTGTACCCCTTATTAATATTGTTGTGCCCTATTGTGCCCACTATTGTTATTATTGTGCGCTTACATTATTATTTTTATGTAGGCTCTGATTATGTTATGACCCCTTAGACTCCTATATATAGAAAGGAGGTATTTTCATTTGTATCATCCAAGAATTGTTCATTTATGTAATGTAAAGGAAGTTGCCCCCTCGAAGAGGCTGAATTCTAAGGCGTTGATCTATCTTTTCTTGAGCTGGTTTCATAACAGCCTCTCTTTAAATAGGCAAAATAATAACCATATAAGCTAAAAAGTCTAAAACAGCCATCATTAACATTATACCATTTTATCAGGTCAAATCCATCCATTAGTTACATGAAATATAGAAGAATTCCAAAAACTCCTAAAACTGCCCCTTTTGTAATAGGGATTTCTGGGTGACAGGTCAAGTTTGACGAACATTGACGGGGCCTGTATTTGCTCAGTTTGACCGAACCAATAGATGTTCATCCATATGTGGTTCCTAATATTTCTAAATATGCATTTATGTTGCACCCAGGTGTCCTTCAGATATCACTTTAATGCAACTATTACGAGAATTTTCAATATAGTCTAAAATTAATTTTAAAACCCAATTTTTACAAAAAAATCTAAAAAATGAAAAACATAATATAATTACTTGAATATGAAAAATAAGGGTAAAATGAAGCACGTGTAAGTGGAATAGGGTGGAATATGATGGTAAGTAAGTGGGTTTATGATAAACAAAAATGACCAAAATTGAGGGCCAACATCTCCCCCTTGTTGATCTTCAAGCATGTCCTCATGCTTGCTTCCTTCGATTGGACCTTATGAGTGTTGATGCCCCTGCTATACCTATACCTATACCTATAGCCTCATCTTGTGTAGCTTAAAGTAGAATATCAATGCCCTCATGTTCCCCTGCTTTGTAGATGTCAACTTTTACTTTTTTCTTTTCATATTCGTATTGCCATAGTTTCTTCTCTTTTACCCATCTAAAAGCTTGTTTTGAAATGAGCATGTTATGAGTTTCAAGATATTTGACTTGCTTTTCGAATTTCTTGTTCTCTTTGGCCATGTTTTTGATGTTTTCACTGTACATCTTGTTTTCCTTCTTCAAGTGTCTTCCCATAATTTTTCTATCCCTTATCTCATAAGTAAACTTTGTTATTTTATTCAGATCTTCTTCATTGTGAAAATTTTCCATTACCTCTTTAGCATATGAATGTGATGAAGTGGCTTCTATCCAAGGATCCTCAAAATAAGAGCCTTTTTCTATAGGATCTTTCCAAGCTTCATCCTCCAATATTTGTATGATTTCATTGATTTGTTTCGATGTTTGTGGATGTTCTTTCTCAACAATCTCATTCCGGGTCTTTCTCTTGATTACTTGGTCCTTCTTATGATATCCTTGTTGGTTTCCTTGGAAGAAAAAAATTATTTTTCTTTTTCTACCATAACACTATCTTGTTTCTTTTTAGATCTTGTCCTAGGATATGAAGGGGAATTCATAATGCATTTTGTAATATGTAGCTACCCAAGCCTTTCTTCACTCCCTATTTCCTATTCTTCAAAGTTATTTTTGGCCAAGAACTCCTTCCAGGGTGTCCCTTTGTTTCTCACTTGATATTGAGCAAGTATTTTGATCAACCCACAATGATATTGAGCTTCTGTTTTTTTTTTGGCTCCTTCTATCATTTTAGTCAAGCTCAATGAAAAGAAGGGATGTTGATTTTGCAGTCTCCTTTAATATGTTGGAGCAATTTTATATGATAGAGGTAGACTATGTTGTACCTATTGTCACAAGTGAAATATTTTTGGATGATCAGAACTATTTCTGACCAAGGCTCCCTGAATGAATCCCTTTGAATTCCTTTTGATCTATCAAAGGTGCCCTTCCTCTATTTTTCTAGGAAAAAGGTCCATCCTTTCTCCTTAAAATGCGACCCCTTGTGATATTATTCCCCTTCTAAAGGGAGTTCTAAAACTTGAGATATAAATGCTAGATTTATTGATATGGTAAGTTCACCCACCTTGGTTTTCCCATTTTCAATTTTTTTTATGAATTCCTGTGTAATCTTGTCATTATGGCCATTAAATTTCCCAAGGAATTCAAGTAATCCTACATGAAACAATTTTTCCACTGCATATTTACTCCAATTTTATATTTTGAAATCTTTGGGTTCCTTTTTTATTTTCATGTGCTCTGTATACCAATTGATATATCGTTGCCCAATAAATAATGTCATAAAAATAGATGACAAAAAAATATGCAACAAGAATTTTGGTAAATGTACTTGCTAGTTCCCCTTATCTTTTTAAATATAAATGAAACTCTTCAATTTTTGTGTATTTTGTCTTCTACTACAATTTTTGTGCTCTCTGAATGAAGGAAAAATAAATAAATTTGGTTGTGTAAAGACCCAAAACGCACAAGAAAAATATTCACTATAAATATCCTTAAGGTTCTTTAATTCGTGTTTTTTTAAATCTCTTCATTTTGCAAAGTTTACTTATGCAAAGTACGAGAAAGAAAAAGAAAAAGAACTCATCTGTTATAAAATATGGGTGTTGTAAACATTCACTGTGAAAAACGTTTGACAAATTTTGCATGATTAATTTGTCGTTTGATACCTGAACTGGAAGAGGAACTTGTTGAAAACTTCGTGTTAATTATTTCTCTTCCTCTTAGTGATATAGTTTAATTAAAACTACTTTCCTAACATCTCGAGAAATTGTTGATTCTACAAGTGGCAGAGGATTTTGAAGACAATAATACCAAAACAATTTCGGAATTGAAGTCTCATGTGACACATTTCCACAAAATTTGAAGTTCGATTTTCCAAATCATTTTTTTTTGAGTTGGTGAGGGGACTGATGCTTACCTTCACTGGGATCACTATGTAATTTAAGGGATTCTTTGTGTAATTCATGGCTTATGTTGGAGCTTGGCGCAAAATCTTCCTTCTCCAAAGCACCATTAAATTCCTCTTAAACTCTCCACGCTGCTCGATGCTTCCCTTATTTCTCCATGCTTCTCTTGTTTTCTACACAACACATGGTCTTATGCTATTCTCTTTCACAATTTCCACAGCTCAATAATTTTTCTGATCAGTACTTATGAAATTTTTTTACAGCGTATTCTCTATGCCTCAAATTATTCCTTTATGGCTCAGAGTATTCCTCTATGACTCAAGAGTAGCTCTTCTCTACACAAACTCTCTATGCTTATGAGTTGAATTGGCTGTGATGACCGTAGAGCATGCTCTTTGGAAAAGAAATTGACCATTTTGAATTATCCCTTCAATATCAATTTTCAATGCTGCCACAATTGTACTCCTGTGACATTTGTTTTATGAGGACTTTAGGTTATGATTTCTATTTCATGCAATATACTCATATTCCTTCAATTCATTTTCAACGATTATGTGCATGTTACTGTGTTATGTCTTTATAATTTAGTCTTTTTTCCTTTGTTTATCATAAGCACTCATGTATTTTATTTTAAAATGACCATAGTTTAGTTCATTTTATATAAAATATCTTTACAATGACACTAACTTTTTATTTTGATTTTCTAGATACATAACCTAATCCTTCTTAGTTGTATAGACAAATCAAAAGGAAGGGGATGTGGTCAACAAGATTAGTCAAAAATTGTAAATGATATGGTTTAGATGTGAATGTATGGTGGAATAATGGATGAATAAATATGTAGGGTAATGATATAATATATATGGCTAGGAATTTGCATATTCAAGTTTTTAAACTAAATTATCAATCTTAGAAATTTATTTTCAAAATCAAAGGCTTTAAAAATGATTTTAAACTTACAATACTTTCCTTTGATTTGATAACTCGTTACTCTTTTGTCATCACTTGACTTTTCAAAACGAATTCTTGTTAATACTAGACTGTAGATAGATGTTTGTAGTTGCTTCAGGTCCGTTTGATGTTAATTTTGTTCAGTTCCTTTAATGATAAATGTTGATGCAAGTCCCTTCTATATATAATATTGATCTTGTTTGGGTCCCTTACTGATACTTGTTAATGATAATGTTTCAGGTCCCTTCTGTAGAACAATTGCTTGATATCAAACTATTGCATGGTTTATTGATTTATTATGAATCTTCCCCCCCCCCCGTTGCTGATCTTGAGACTTGTCATCAAGTATTTTAAATTTTGGAGAACAATCCTGTAAAAATGAAAATGGAAAGAAAAACATGAAAGAGAATTCATATTGGCCAAACATGTTGGTTTTCCAATATGAATTCAAGTTTGTATTGTGCCATTATCCTGGATTTTCACAACAAAACAATTTTATTGTTTTTTAACTTATATTTTTTATTTTTTGGAAGTAAGGAAAGCATATTTCTATGCTTTTCTAGTACTTCTATATCATTGTCTTCTGAAACTGTTTTCAAAAAGTATTCCTTGTTTATAGGCTTATGATAAATGTTTAGTCTATGACCTTTAACCAGAAAAGAATTTGTTGCTTCATCAATTGTCTTTATCTTTACTACTCCATTGTCAAAGATTTATTCTATTTCATATGGCCCAAGCCAATGAGTAGTAAACTTTGCGTTGAAATCTTTTAACTTAGAGTTGAAAAGTAGTGCCGAGTCTCCTATATGAAATATTTTATTTTTAATTAATTTGTCATGCAATTTGATTATCTGCTATTGAATTAGAGATGTATGTTATATAGCTTGTTTCATGATCTTGTCTAGTTCATTAAGTTGCATTGTTCTTTGTTGTCGTGCTTCTGTCAGGTCCAATCTCATTTCTGCTGCAAGTTTATACGTAAGGATCTCAAATTCAATTGGCAACAAGACTTATTTTCCATAAACAAGCTGATAAGGACTAAATATAGTAGTATTTTTCTGTGTTATCCTATAAGCCGATAGTGCTTCATTCAACTTCTCTAACCAATCTTCTCTATGCATGTTCACTATCTTTGTCATGATGTTCTCAAGTACTTTGTTTGTGGATTCAACTTATCCATTCGCCTGTGGGTGGTATGGAGTTGATTTACTATGCTTGATCTTGTATTTCTTTGTTAGGTCTCGAATAAGCTTGGAGGTGAATTGTGTCCCTTGATCTGTGACAATTTGCCTTGGAACTCCATATCTTATAAATATTTCTTCATGAAGAAAAGAAACTACTGCAGTTTCTGTTGCTTTGCTCATTGCTTTAGCCTCCAACCATTTTGTTACGTAGTGAGTATATACTAGGAGGTACTTCTTACCATTTGATGGTGGGTTGATAGGGCCCACAAAGTCAAGATACCATTGTTCAAATGGATATGTGAGTACTTGTGGTTTCAATGGAGTTTCATTTGAAACTACAGGTCTACCTATTCTTTGGAAACTATCACATATTTTAGTATAAGTCTTTGAATCTCTGAATAGTGATGGCTAATAGTAGCCCTGATTTAAGACCTTGTATGCTATCCTCTTCCCTGCAAAATGACCACCACATGGTTCGTCATGACATGATTTTAGAATATCAATAATTTCATCTTCTCTTATACATTTCCTAATTAAAATATCGGGTCCAATATAGAAAAGATCTCCATTAATCCAAGTGTATCTTGCACTGTCTCTAATTATTTTGTTATTCTGCTTGGTAGTGAAATGAGATGGTAGTATTCCAGATGATATATAATTAGCTATATGTGCAAACCATGGGATTTTACTTGTTATATAAATAGATGCTAATCAAGGAAGTTATCTGACACAGGTATAATATCGACAGAATAATGAATTCTTGATAGAAAATTTGCTACTTGGTTATCTCTTCCTCGTCGATCTAAAACAGTGATATTAAATTCTTGCATTAATAACAACCATTTAGTAATTTTTCCATTATTAATTGTTTTCTTCATTAAATATTTAATGGTTGAGTGGTTTGTATGGAAAAATAATTGATAACTTGTTATATAATGCCTAAATTTATTGACTGCATGCATGACATCTAGCATTTCTTTTTCAGTTACTGTGTAGTTTAATTATGCAAGAGTTAAATTTTTTCTTATGAAATAAACGGCATAGCTAAACTGATTTTCTTTTTGTCCTAGAGATTCTCCTATTTTTGTATCTGATGCATTAGTAGATATATGGAATGGAAATGACCAATTTGGTCCTCTAAGAATGGGTGCTACATGTTATCACTCAGGTTGTCCCTAGGCTCCTGTTTTGGGATACGGCCGAGGTAACCACAAACCAATCTTTGGATTGCAGGTTCTAGCGCACCTGCAATCAAAGAGGGCTCTCTCTTAATGATTCAACTTTGTTGATGATTTTAGGCTAGCTTTTAGCTCAGGGGTTTTTGTTTGTATTTGGATGGAAGGTAGAAATCTCAAGCAAAGAGGCAAGGTAAGATGTGATAAGTTTTCAAACCATTGGGCATGGAGTCATGGATTAAGGCTTGCTATTGCATTTTCTTGGTCACAAGAGGATTAAGGAGCGGGATAGCCACACATGATACAATTATCAATCTACTGAAAGGATGGAATGAAGATCAGAGATGAAAGGAAAAGGAGAATCATTTCATTAGACTGAAAAAGAGGAGAAGTGGATGAATGATTATCTAGGAGCAACTAAGAATTCCTAAACTCTCATTCATATGTGAAAGAAACAAAGTAAAAAATATCATTTAAGTATACATGTTCATAACTATTTCTGATGAAAACATGAAAAAATGCAAAAATTGAGCTTAAGGTGTAGTTAAACAAATCCTAAGCTATTCTTCTTTTCTGCAATTTAGATGCCGGAACTATGGTAAAACAAAACATGAAAATTAACAGAGTTGAGAAACACTTATTGAACCATGTAGAAGCATAGGAATTCCATAATCACTCCTCGTCCAATTAAACACATCAAACCATTTCGAAATCCATGCCTTCAGAAGTATTTGATTATAGAAAATATGACAGTTATAGTGCGAGTCTCTGCTTGAAGAAAATGTCGAGATAAAGATTAAGCAATTTCCTCGACTCACCAACCAATGCCTACTCCATCTTTTAGGGTGGTATATATAAGAAAAATATCAGAGAGTCATTTATTACAATTGACCTAAACAGGTCTGCTGGAAAAGCTTTTCTAAAAACCTATGTGTCGCTGGAATTAAATGCAGGTAAGTCCTTTGGGCTGCACTAGAGGCAACTAAATCAAAAAGAGTGCAATGTGACCCTTGGAGGCTCGATGCAGTACTGCTGGAATAACTGTGCTTCGGGATCTGTAGTTCTATTCTGGTGCGAGTTAAATGTGCAATAACCATGATTTGAAAGTTTTGAGTGGCTTCGCCCTCTTTCTTTGACTTTGCTGGAAGGTATTAAATGTTCTCCTGCTTTGGGCTGCTGTTAATATCTTTCGCTGATACTCTTTGCCGCTACATTGATGGTTTCCGCCGCTTGCTGATACTCTTTGACGTGCCTTTTCCCTGTTGATTTGATCTGATCCTCTTTAATCTCTGTCACTGGTCCTTTCGTGTCTTTAAACTAGATTAATTTGGCAAAATCGGGCGATTTCGGGCTTTTTCGGTGCAAAACGAGCCAAGGAATCAAAAGATTCCCCAAAGATTCCCCAAAACAACCTATTTCCTATAGCCATGCGCAATTAGCACTTTGTGCTAATCGCACATCGAAAAATGCCTCTGTTTCTTGTTCTGGAGATCCGAAGTGCGATTTTTCTTCCTGCGCGAATTTTCGGTTTCTTGGTTGCTGAAGTTAGCAGTACGGTGGATGACGTCAGCCTGCTGACGTCAGTGGTGGGTCCCTGGTGCAGATGTCACATGGTGGGGTGATCATACTTTAAGGCGATGTGATGAACTTCTCCCGATGTGATCGCAATATCGCGTCGGCGGGGAACGGGAAGGTATTTTAGTTGGACATGCGACGCTTGTGATTGCCGATCGCCGATATCGCGATATCGCATCGGGTAACGACGGATGGGGCATAACTTGCATGATGAGAATATTGCGATGTAGCGATGCGAGCTGGCTTACTAGGATCTGCAGAGTGTTAAGGAAGTCGGTCAAAGGTCTATTGCGGTCGAAAGGAGTGAGTAAGTGGGTCAGAAAGGCGCTTGAGGCCTCGGAAGGGGTCCGATAACCTAAAAGGGATTTTATACTTTGGAAGGAGTCCATTGTATTTAGAAGATGGTTTGAAGGGGCAGCATGAGGGCTCTTGCCAAGTTTCAGACAAACTAAACAATTCCCGGGGGTACTTATGGTTATTTTTCAACCAGGGGATGATTTACATAGTTTTAGTAGGGGGATGGGAAAATATAGGGAGTTAAATAATAATGTCAGTAGCTAATATGGAGATGGTAAGAAAGCGCTAGTTTGGGAGAACTTAGGCTGCAACGGGGGAATAGAATCTTATAGAGAGAGTATGGAATATCTTTGAGTAAAGCAGATCTTTACCCAAGCTAATGATATGAAAATGATGGATCTTAAGAGGCATCAATCAGATCTTGACCTATTTTGGGGAAATTAGTTAATGATTAGGGGGAGATGGAGAAAGGAAGTTAGTTATGCCTGTTTTTGAGCTTTTCACATAGAACTGCCTGGTGATTGTGTCCTGAGTAAAGATGACACCTGAAAACCTGGAACTGATCAGCAATCAAGATTCTGCAACCTCAACTACCTACCCAGTCTACTTACCTAACATTTTTTCTTCTTTTGGTTTGGGTGCACTTAGACTTGCAGACCCATCATTTCAATTTTTCTTTTTCATGCTTTCCTATCTACAAACTACTCTTATTTCATCCGAGGGCCCAGATTAAGCAGTTGGGCTCCTTTGATTCTCTACCTATCTAAGAATCTTCCAAGATTAAGCTGTTTGGACAAATTTTCATTCTCTATATTCTAAAACAGGAGATTGAAACCTAGGGAGACCAAGATTAAGCTGTTTGGACCTCCCTTTAACTGAAAATTGTACAACACTGGAATAACTTCTCAAAATTTGGAAGGCAGTTAAATGAACTCTGAGTAGCCTTCTTCGCTTGGAGACTGTTAAGAAAATATGGAGCATTGCAGCATGCAAAGTATGACATATTTGGTCTGTAAAAATGTCAATCATGAAATATGAGTAACCTGCTGCAGCAGGAGGCTAACACTACAGATAATTTTTCTTTCAGTTTTTGAAATGCATTTTGACAATTTGTAGTCCATTGAAACTCAATGTCTTTTGCAAGTAGTTTGAACAAGGGTAAAGCTATCTTATTGAAGTTTTCAATGAATCTTCTATAGTAGCCTGCATATCCCAGAAAACTTCTTACTTCCTTCTATGTTTCTGGTGGCATTAAGTTTATAATGACTTGTATCTTTGTTGGTTATACCTTAACTCTAGAAGAAGAAATTTGGTGTCCCAACATTATCCCTTCATTTAGCATCATAAAACACTTTTCATTGATGAGGGATAAGTTTGTATATATACATATTTTTAGAACTTTTTCAAGATTATTTAAATAATCATCAAATGCATTTCCATAAACAGTAAAATCATCGATGTAGACTTCAACACATTCTTCAAATATAGCTAAAACGGCTCTTTAAAATGTAGCAGGTGCATTACATAATCCAAAAGGTAAAACATTATAGGCATAAGTACCCCATGGAAAAGTAAATGTGGTTTTATCTTGATCCTCTAATGCTATCTTAATCTAATTGTATCCACTAAATCCATCAAGAAAGGAAAATAACTTTCTCTTGACCAATGAATGGTAGTGGGAAATGATCTTTCAATGTTTCTTTGTTCAGTTCCCTATAGTCTACACATACTCTCCATTTGCCATTTTTTTTTGGTACCACAACTAAAGGAGAAACCCATTGACTATCAAAGATAGGGTAGATAAATCCTACTTGTAATAATTTCTGCAATTCTTCTTTCACTATATCTTTCATCATTGGATTCATGCTTCTTTGTGGTTGTCTTATTGGTTTGATTGTTTCATCTGTGTAAATGTGATGGATACATGTTTTTGGATGGATCCCTTGCATGTCTGTATATTCCCAACCGAAATCTTTTGAATATTTCTGTAATAATGCACTTACTTGTTGTTCTTGTGATGATTGTAGATTATTACCAATATTTAGATTCTTTCCAGGATTGATTTCAACATTTTTTCTTTGAGAATTGGTAATTGAGTTGACAAGAAAATTTCTTTCAAATGAATTCTGCAATGATTGAATAGTATAATTTTCCGAAAACATTGATTTAAAAGATGATTTGCATCTTCATATTGTGTTATTCGTAATTGTTTAGAAATATTAGGTTCTGATAAAAAAAGGTATATTAAATCCTTGTTTTCTTCCTCTTCTCTAAAATTAAAGGCTTGATTAATGCTTAAAATTGGTTGAGTATTTTATTGTTCATCATCAAGCCATGATAGTAAAGAAGCAGATTGAGTAGAAGGATAAAGTGTAATATGTTTCCTTTCATCGCCATGTGCTATGATCATGCTTCCTGATTTGCATCCAATGAAGGCATATCTATGGCTAACCATGATCTGCCAAGAATTAAAGGATGGCCTCCTAGATTTGTTTTTGGTTGCGAGATAAAAAAATATACAGGGTATTCCCATGAATCCAAAGAAACAATGATGTCCTCAAGTATTCCTTCCGGTAGAACTTTAGATTTATCTACTTGTTCTAAAATTGTAGTAGTAGGTTGGATATTTGGAAATTTTAAATACTTCAAAGTTTCTGTTGTCATGACATTTATAGAAGCTCCTAGATCAATTAAGGTTTTAGGAACTGAAAAATTATTGATTGAAATGGTAACCATAGGTATTCTAGGATCAATATATTTTTCAATTGTTGTTTTTGTAGATATGAGACTAGCTAATTTGCCAATGACTTGGATTGTGGGTGGATCTCTTTTCTTTCTGTTAGTTTGCTTAATACATAATTCCTTTATTGTTTTTGTATAAATTGGAATATCCTTAATAGCTTGCAACAAACGAATTTTGACATAATCATTATTTATTTTATCTATAATATCAAATTCAGGAAGAGAAATTGAAGGTTTATGATCCACTAACCTTTCTGGGAAAGGTGGTGTTTGAGTCGTAATAGTTTTACTTTTCTAAATTTGATTCCTTAGATTAGATTTTTCAAATTGTTCCCCTTCTTTAATTTTTTCTTCTATGATTGGTGGAGAATATTTTTGTAGTACTTTTCTAGACCTCAAGTGGATGTCTTGAATAGGAAGAATAGAATATGTAGGAAATAATGTTGCTTCTTCCATATTATATGCTGGCCTTTCCACTCTATTACTTGGATTTTCTACTCATTGAGCTAGCAATTGAGTTGGTCTGGGTGGTGGTTGATTAGAAAGCACCTGAAGTTGTTGAGGTTATGTTAGTGCAGACATTGACTATTGTGTAAATGGATTTGATTGAGTGGAATATTGGAATTGCTGATATGAGAATGATTGTTGGGGATATGCTTGTTGATATCATTGATAAGATTGATATTGTTGAGGTTAAAATTGTTCAGGAGGTTGGGCTCCATAAGAATATCCTTGCCATCTTTGTGAAGTTTGGTTTTGGTTTTGCTGAGGAGGCCAAACTTGCCATGGCATAGGAGGATTCCATGAATTTTGATATTGAAAATTTTGGGGAATTTGTTGAGGAAACTTTTGAGATGTACTTGGAAAACGTGGTTGCCAAGCTCTTCTTGGTACCATATAATAAAATCCTCGAGTTTCTTCTAATTGACCTTCTTGCAACTCTTTTAATGTTGGACAATTCTACGTAACATGATTTTCTGTACATATTCCACAAACATGTATATTATCCAAAGGGCATTCTTGTAAAAGATGCTTCTTCCTACACAGAACAAAATATTGACATTGTTTGTTCTTCTTCTTGTTGTTTCTTCTTTGATTTTAATACATAAACTTGTGTTCCTAAGGTCCTCAAAAGATCTGTTTTAAATTTTTCTAAAAAACTCCCTATTTCTACTCTTGTCACTCCTCCTATTACTGATTCAGGAGCTCTAAAAGTTATATGTCTTTTTCCTATTTTGGTTCTACTTCTGCAGTACTTTTGACATAGTTCATAAATCTCATCAAATGGTAAGTATTAAATGTCTCATTTACCCATCACATTGAGAATGTCAAGATATTCATCTTGTATTCCTTTGAGAAAAATTGTTCTAATAGTATCAGGATTTAGAGAATGTTGTTGGATTTTTGCACGTTGTAAAGAAATCATTCTAAATATTCCTCCAAATTCCCATCTTCTTGCTAAGAAATTCTAAAGATATATTCTTTTGAATCTCTAGGACTATAGTAGGCTTGATATTTCTTTAGAAGAAATTATTCATTTCTTCCCAAGAAGTAATACAGTGTTCTCTTAATCCCATAAACCATTTTAATGCAGCTGCTTTAAGAGTAGCAGGAAAAGGACAAAGCTTATTTGTATCATCAGTGTAACCATAAGTTCTACATAAGATATCAAATTCGAACATGAATGAATCAAGATCTTCAAAAGACATTCCACAAAAATTTGGTAACACTGAAGGTGGAATATTCTTCATTTTTACTTCTTCTCCTAGAATTTCTCTAGTATCTACAATTGGAAATCCAAAAGTAGATTCTTCATAATTTACTTCACCTTGTCTTCTCTTATGATCATATTCTATTTTGACATCTTCCTCTGTTTTCCTTTCTGCTTCTCTTCTTCTTTGCCATGCTTTTTGTTGCTTTTCATATTGTAACCTTTGTTCTAGAGTGAGGATGGTAGATCCTTTCCCTTCTTCTGCCATATATATTTTTAGTAGTTTCAAATGTTTCAGTAAAAATTTGAGATTCATCTTTTTCTATGTGTCAAAGATAGGCTGATCTATTTGTTCAAAAATAGGTTGATCAATTGGTTTTCTTGTTTCTCTTTGTTTTCCTCTAGAAGATGTTTCTATGTGTTTCTGTTTCCTCTTCACTTCATAAGCTAATAAATTTTGTCTTTCAGAAAGTGTTAGCCTTTGTCGAGGACGTTGTTTTCCCTCTAACTCTTCCAAAGTTGGTTTTCTAGAAATTGGTGTAGTTAATTGAAATGGAGGTAGTCCTGCTTCTACCAGTGGTTTAGTAATTCGGGGGTCTTATTTTATGTATCTACCTTTTTCATCCCTTTGTCTAAGCATAAATGACCATAATGAAAAATATTATCTATTTTTTATGTTTTTGTTTTTATGTTTTCTGAACGATCTTCCTAATTAGTTATATCCAAAATATGCTTCCCCGGCAACGACAATGTCAGCTAAATTTATTGTGTAAATTAAGGCATGTATTTTACTATCAATCGAGGTTGGTAATCTTAGAAGCAAACCACAATTTATGGATATTTCGATAAGAAATAATATAGAAATTAGTTATGAGAACAGAAGTGCATATTACAAATATTAATCATTCTACACAACTAAGCAAAAACATTTAAGTATATTCCATAAAAGCATACATGATTGGTCATTGAAATTAGACTATTTTATAAAACAATGAAGAGGATCTTTTCAAATGGACATGGTTTTCCTTCCTCAATATTTCTATAATGACATTGCCGATATCTAAGTAAGCATAAGAATATAATCTAAGAAAGATTTGAAAGAAGTGAATCTTGTTTAATCTTAGTCCTAGCTCACAGAGAAGAGGATCTTTTCTAAGAGACCTAGTTGTCCTTCCACATTCAAGCTAACAATATTCACTTAACACATGGCTATAAAATGAATTCACATTAAAATATTTACAAATATTTACAACAAATGAATATAATAAACATGAAGAATTAAACTAGCATATGCACAAATATGAATATCACACAACAAAGTGTACTTAGCTTGGTATGGGGGGCCTCCAACCTTATTGGTACACTGCTAAAATACTCAGGTACAACAACTCATTTACTCCAGCAAATACAAATAAATCATGAAACAAAAAGTTTTGTCTTCAATTATCTCAAAATAATAATATTCAAGTTTTTCTACATGTTCTAACTATGAATGCATCTCTTTAAATAGGCAAAATAACAACCATATAAGCTAAAAAGTATGAAAAAACCATCATTAATGTTATCCCACTTCATCAGGTCAAAGCCATCCATTAGTTATAGGAAATCTAGAATAATTCTAAAAAATCCTAAAACTTCCCCTTTTTAATAGGGAATTCTTGGTGACAGGTCAAGTTTGACCAATGTTGATCGAGCTTGTATTTGCTCAGTTTGACTGATCCAATAGATGTTCATCCATCCATGGTTCCCAATATTTCCAAATATGCATTCATATCATGCCTAGGTGTCATGCACATATCACTTTAATGGAGCTATTACGAGAATTTTCATTGCAGTCTTAAGTTTTTAAAACCTAATTTTTACAAAAAGTTCTAAAAACTGAAAAACTTAATCTAATTACTTGAATATGAAAAATAAGGGTAAAATGAAGAATATGTAAGTGGAATAGGGTGTAATATGATGGTAAGTAAGTGGTTTTATGATAAAAATGACCAAAATTGAGGGCCAACATAGACCATGGAGACAAAAGCTTTAATCCCACATTGGACTATCTGCTATCGTGCCTATCTCTAGCTGGAGGGTGAAGACACCAACTTAAGGGAGTGTCTAGCATCGCCTTGGACATTGAGAAATAGGGATCTTTATCATGTTATGGGGAGGGGGCTAATGTGGAACATTGATCCCTTCTTTAGCCCCCCTACACCTTAAGTTGTTCTTACCTTCTCCCTTTTCTGGTCCCAACCTCCTTGCTCAATACTCTCCATGGATATCCTTTCGGATTTCGTTGTCCTAGCCTTATTTAACTCATCAAAGGAATTTATGAGTTCCCCTTCAAATTCCAGTACTCCTACTTATTTTTCTTCCTCTTCATAGTAAGTAATATTTTGTTTCTTGGAGTCTTCATCAAATGCCATGAGTAAATACTCATTTGAATTGTTTTCTAAAGAGTCCTCATTGTCTAATTTTGGTTCTTAGCTATCTTATTTGGAATAGAGTCCCTTTTTCTTGAAGATATTATTCTTCTGATGTTTTTGAGATTTGTTTCTAAATTTTTTATCATCTTATTTTTCTATCCTTTCCTTGTAAGGGCATTTGGACGAAAAACGTCCAACTCTTCCATAGTCAAAGAATTTAAATGGAAGCTTCCCTTTATACCTTCCCAAGCCATGCTTTAGTTTCCTAGAAAATTGAGCCAACTCTTCATCAGATTCACAACTGGAGAAATCTTGATGGTATTTGTGCTCCTTGTCCTTCTTAAACACTTTGAATGTTGGATCCTTGGGTTCAGTCTTCTCTTTTCCTACCCTCATCTCATAGGCTATGAGAGTACCAAGCAACTGATCAACCTTGAGTTTATTTAAGTCAAACATCTCTTTTATGGAAAATAATTTTGCATTAAATATCATGGGTAGAGATATTAAGACCTTCTGAACAATTATATATTCTTTGGCCTCGTCCTTGATTCCTCTAATCATATTGGTTACTTCATCAACTTTGAGGAAGTATTCTGCTATACTTTCTTCTTCATTCATTTTCAAGCTTTCAAACCTCATTTTGAAGGTTTAAAGTTTGTCTTTCTTGAGTTTCTCTTCTCCTTCATGACACTAATTGAGATTTACCCATACATACTTGGAAAACTTGTAGTGTGAAAATTCCATAAACCAAAATCCTATTGCAACAATTGGTATTTTTTATCCTAATTGTTAATTAATTTAACAATCTATTTGCTACAAAAAGTATCGAAATAAATAGACTGCAACCTTCACAAATAAAAATGTGGAAAAATAATGTGCTAGAAACTGAGAATTTGTGTAGGACACACCCATAAAATATGAGTCAATTATTTTTGGACAAATGTCTCCGAAAAAACACAATTTGGGAAAACTAGTGCAATAGTGATGGTTTTTATTATTATGCAGCAGTGAAAATTTAAGTACAATCTAGATTCTTGAAACTAGAAATCCATTGTTAGCCGGATAAATCGATCTTGCGTGCAAGGCCGATCTCCCTAGTATCAACAGATATCTAGCAACAAGCAGGACAAGCAAATATACCTTTCTCTAAACATATTGTGATTCATTAATAAAAACTAAAGAGGTGTTTAGACCCTACCTTAAGTCTAACGCTAGTTTGTGGCAGCCATGCTTCAACCGTCCGAAAGAGTTTCCTTTTGAGAACCTGCAATCACAAATAAGCACACAACAAATAACACCTCCATAGCTAATATAATAAATCATGATCATCATGGTGATCAAGGAATCCATGAAATAAACCATAAGACACAACTTATTGAGAAAAATAATCTTGATTGTATTAACTTTGAACTAGAAGAACTTTACAACCTTTTGTGCCTTGATGCTGTAGAAGCTCTTCCTAGGGCCTAAACAAGAATCTCCTCTACTTTGACAAGCCTCACTCTCTTCCAAATGAGATCAAAAAGATATGCAATCTCTCCTCTCAAAAGCTCAATTAGGAAGACTAAGTTCCAACAGCATTTCACCTCAAAAATATTCAGCTTTTAACCTCCTCAGTAAGCAGCCCAATGCTTCATTTTATAGTGTGAAGGAAGGAGGTTACAGGTCCACCTATGAGGGGATAGAGTCCTCCTTCAAAGGGATAAGCTCCTCACATCAAGGGGTTAGCTCCTTAAGGTATGGGATGCATGAACCTTAAAGGAGCAAACTTTCCACTTCAAGATTCCCTCTAGAAGCTTCCAGAAATGACTCAATCTGAGTTTTTAAGAATGTACTTGCACCTTTTTAACTTTTACAGGGGCCCGCACCCATAAAACAGAGACAGAGAGGTCAAGTGCGCAGGGGACATGACCATTAGGTGTGGGACCGTAGGTAATGCTAAGAGAAAGTGCAGAACCTGAGTTTTAGAGATTTTTAAGAACTTTCTCTTATTTTCAAGGCTTGATATGAAGAACTGAGGTTTAAGATTTGGAAAGGAGGAAAGTGTGAGTGGTGATAGACTCACACAGATTGCAGAATGTCAAGGTGACAATTTTTGTGCAATGGATTGCCCCCTAAAGTGCGAAGTATGTAATAGATGAGGATAGCATTTGTCAACTAAGAAGAGTGAAGTACTTTATCATTTCAAGGATCATCCTGTGGACACCCCGGTCGGAACCTGTAAAAATATTCAATGAAAAATATATATATGCAAACATATCATCGCTGAGGTAGGCATTCCCATACTCAGATCAAAACTGACTAGAAAACTATCTAAACTACTCTGGTACAGGAAAGATTTTGTAATACATCATGAGTATAGACATATGTAGACATAGTATGGACGCAACCATCTGTTTATGAATATTCAACTGTATAATGAATAACAAAATTCCTCGTAGCCTAGATGGTAGAAACTAGATCTAGGGTCTTGATGTTTGCTTCCCGAACTAGTACGATTCTATCCATGTGAATATATGTGTCGAAGTCACATGGTAGAAACCACTTGATTACCAATCAATGATGTGAACTGTTAACAAGTGTGAGAGAAACTACCAAATGTCAATGGCTCTCAAAGTACTCAGTGCCATCCATGAAATGTAAATAAATGAGTTGATGTTGAACACGTCATAGAATCCTTTGATCGAAGGTCAATGATGCAACCTGTCGTCAAAGGCGAGAAACCTGCCATTAGGGCATGCAGATTCCAAGGTACTGATGATTTCTAGATCATCTTTCTAGATAATGAGTTGGAGTCGATAGAAAGCGATCTATCATAGGCAAGCCCACAACACAAAATCATAGATCAAGTTTTGAAGAAATATATTTGGCAAGGACTAACTCAGGGATGGTCAAGATGGATGACAAATATTTTGCAAATGAATGGTTTATCAACACTGACCTCTTGAACACATAATGGCACTGCAGATGGTTTGGTGACAATTGACCCAAAGCTAATACCCAAAAACGAGCTGAAGACTTTCAATATGGTTTGATTAACTGTTAGGCAAAGGATTTCCCAACCCAGGTGAACAAAAAGTGTTGTGTTCAAGAGTGGTTAACTACTTTTCTAAAACACAAAGTATAACAAATAGGTTTATTTTTCTCTCTTTTCCCCCACCATTTCTGGTAAGTACCTCTTTCTTTTTTACAAGCTTGAGGAGGATAACATTTGCTTGATTATAAGCTCATCCTTCGGATGAGTCCAACTTAGTTTTAAAATTAGAACCCTAAGAAGGAGTGGTCCGTTCATGTTTAAATTTGAACAAGTCCTTTACTGTTGAATTTTAATGAGTCTAGTATAGGAAAAACGCTGTGTTTTTCAATTTTAAGGAGTCAGAAGAAAAACTTAAGAAAAATCCGTGGTTGTCATTTTTCGTAAATTTGTGTCCCCCAAGCTCGAAAAAGTATAAAATAATACCTGAGAGAACCACTTGACCATTACGATCAAGGATTACTTTTCATAATTAGTGACTCCGATCTGAAAAAGTAAAAAAGCGATCGAAAAAACATTGTTTTATAACCAATATCGAAATTGAAACGTCAAAAGTCGGGCAATCTTTTCATGTTTATACGGTCAAAAAAGAGTTGTAAATGGACCATCCTTTTAATTCCGTTTTAACGAGTTTAAAAGAAAAAACTCGGCAATCTTTTCATATTTTAAGAGTCAGAAAAAAGCTTAAAGAGGACTCCAATGTTTTGCTTTTTCGTGAATTTTGGAAGAGTTCGAAAAAGTGAAAAAGTATGCTCTTTGTTGAAAATGATCAATTCTCTCTGAAAATCCAATATTCTACACAAAAGAGCAAAACAATACTCATACCTGTTTTAAAATAAATAAAAATGCATCAAAAGTTACCTTTTTAAAGTGAAAAATAAACAAATTAAAAATTCATTTATTCAAAAAAACTTATAAAAGGGCTTTTGTAAATTCATTTTTACCGTTTGACTTCAGAGTGAGAAGTAAGAGTTTTTGGGTAAGAAACTTCCTTTGAAGATTGTGGAAAATCCGACTGTTGGAATAAAAAACCATCAGCTCCAGGTAATCCACATCATCCCTATCTTGCATTTCAATCGTTTAATTTTCATTTTAGGGCTTTAAATTTGATTTTTTAAGGAAAATTTTGTTTAAAAAACCGCTCGGGGGGGGGGGGGGGTCCACATGTGCAACATGCGGTCCCTACTGACCTCGAATTTTTTGTACAAAGGAAAAATTCGGGGCCCCGCACCTGTTCTTAAGGACGAGTGCGGATCTACACACTGTCCCTAACTAGCGGGTGTAGACCCCATGAAATAAGTTTAAAATTTTCAATTTTTTCCATTTTCGCCCAAAATTTTTGAACTAAACTGTTCTAATCCACATTTTTTTGCAATGTAGGATATACAAAATGCCCATTTGGTGGGAACGCGAGCACGAAGATGTGGACCTTGCCACATTAATTCATCCACCTACAATACGAGCATTAAAAGCATGCAGACTATTTAAATCCTAGGCCATACCGAGCATTGTTAGGTAAACTTGACTCAGGATAGAGTCAAAGTTGACCAGGTTAAATAATGATGGTTTTGGGGCACATGGTATTGTGCACCCATAGTATTCTACCCGTGGTATTATATCTAATGGAGCTTATAAAACATTGGAAGGACTTCATTGTAATGCAAGACCTGGAGTTGAGCGGTGAAGGTTCACTTGGTCAGATTGGCCAGGGTTTTGGCCAATGCTAATAAGATCTTATTAGGTTGGGATTTTTCCCCGGATTTGGGGTTTTCCTGGATAAACATTTGTGTTTAAGTGTTTATGGTTGTTTCTGGTTATTTTTATATTTATTCCTCTGAGTAATTATTTATGTTATGCAGTAAATTTCTTAACAACTGGTATCAGAGCCAGATATTGGCTTCAAAGGGATTCTTTGATGCCAGGGGTTTATAGTGCCTGATAAGATCAATGCAACCTTTTTATAGATCTGGGTCTGGCAAATAATGGTGGAACAATCGTACGCGGAAGAACCTCAAGGAGAATGTGCAAACGATAGTGTCATAACTGCCAGGGATCTTACTGCATTTGCAATATTTACCGGTTTGGAACATGCTGACGAATTGTTCGGGATTCATGCAACAATTTAAAGAAGGTTGAGAGATACTTTTGGTAATATTAAAATTGTTCTTTTTCTAGTACGTGAGGTCACGAGTGCTGGAATCTAAGAGGTTCTCGTCGGGCTTGCAGTTGGAGCGGTTTGATAGAAATTTTTGAGAAAATCAAATTGAGAGAGGATGGATCAGAATCGCAGCAACAATAAACAAAAAAATAAAATAAAAAATTAATGAAGTCAAAATTATTGCATGTAAATGGGCTACTACTGTAAGACCTGGTAAGGCATGTGTACCCCTCGGTGATCATCGATAAAGTCTGAGTTAGACCTAGATGATAGGGGGGATGTCGAGTAAACAATACCCCGGGTAAAAACTCTGAGGGGGGTAAGAGCTAGAGTGAGCAGGATTGTCTCACTTAGCAGGTTTGGCTAGAGTTAGTTAAGGAACCCCAAGTCAAGTTTAAGGGGGAAATAAAAATGCATAAAACAAGAGAGACACAGATATACGTGGTTCACCCAATTTGGGCTATGTCCACCTCAAATAGCCAGTCCTTCCTTTCTATTATCCAGCAAAATGAAGAGACACAACCTACAGTAGATCCACTGTAATCTCCTCTGTTTTCTCTCACAGTCTCACCTCTCTGTTTCTTGCTCACAAAATGCACATCTATTACACAGCCTCAAATATAATTCCCTCATACAAAGAGAGGGGTTGCTTTCTAGGGAAAAAACCCTAAACTAAACATAAGTTCTACCGTCATATTATCCGCCTAATGAATGGCCCAGATTGAATAGAATTTATTATACTTTTACAAGGCAACTTTACATATGTTTTTAGCTTCAGGGGTGCTGCCCCCGAAAAACCCCGCCAGGGGGGGGCTCAGCAAAGGTCGCAGCCACCCCCCACTAGACCCCCCCTGCAGTGAATATTTTACGGGTGGTGTTGCCGCCCCCATTTTGAATTGGGGTCCAATGTGGTGATACCTTTGAATATAGAATATAATTAGGCTCCACACCCAACAAGCATGAGGGCTCAAGTTGACTTCCTATAATGGCTGGTAGACAGGTGGAGCACACAGGACTAGTGTTTCATGATTGGTGGCCATCGGCTCGAAATCGAGCTAGAGGACATTTATTTCTTGATTGGTTTTCCCAAGAGAGGTGAATGATTATCTCTACTCAGGACTAGGCTAGGTGGCCAGACTGTCAAATCTTCGACTAGAGTTTTGCAATGACCAAATAGAGGACAAACGGATAGAGATTAAAACTATCTCCCATCTTAAACTTAAAGTGATTGCATTTACTATCACCAGACTATGCGGGAGCACAGCATTGCCTGTAGCTACCGGATCCCAATTGCAAATGGCAGTAGATTATTATCGAGGCACCATCTTCAACTGGTGTGAGGCTGTGTTGGTGAATGTAAAATGCCAATTGATTAGAGCAAAGAATGGAAAACTAAAAAACTTTGGATATGGTTTCTTGGTTGTGAGCTTTGGCCTAGAGAGGGTCCCTATGTTGGTCCCACAGTAGCTTTCCATTGAGGCTGGACTTCCCTGAGAGCCTAGGATTATGCACTGGGTTGCAGTGATGGCCCGTCATCCCAAGGAGGGTTCAGAGGTTGTCCAATTTCCACCTGAGTATTTTAGTTGGTTGAGGAACCAAATTTTTGTGATTTTGGATTTTCCATATGCCAGGATGGATTATCTTGGGGACCCAGACATGGCTCTTCCACCAGGAGAGCAATGGGATGATTCAGGTAAAAATAATTTTCAACACTTTCTAAATTTTAAAATAATTTTTTGTTTTTTTGTTTTTTAAATCGTCCAAAACTGACAATAAAAAGTTTTAAATGCAGATGTGGGTCCACGATGACCAGCCGCTCTACAACCCTATGAGAGAAGACACCCCACTACAGCAGTACTCGCCCCATAGGACCAATCTACAGAGGCACTGATTGAACGGGAGAATCATCTAGAGTGTTTGACAACAGATATTCGAGAGACTAGTATAGATGATATTCCACTTAGGTTACAGCGTTACGTGATTGGAGTCCCAGGACCTTTTAGGAGGTTCCTTTGTAGGGTGGCCCGAGCAGTGGTTTCTTATCATGATCATCATCAGGGATAGGATGATAGCCTTTGTAGAATCATATGACATTTTATGTCTTTTTGTACTATCATTTTTGTCGATCATAAGGTGTTTTTCAACCTATGATCGAAGACAATGTATATTTGACACACTTTTATGCAATGATATATCACTATTACTGGTTATCTTTTATAACATTTTATGGAATGTTTTTAAATTTACTGTCTTGATTATTGAAAATGTCTATTTAACATTCGAGAAGCAACTGCATCTGCTAATGTATTTAAATATCTTGGAATATGCTGATATTCAATGTAGTCAAATTCACGTTTCAAGAGACGAACTCTCAAAAATAATCTTAATAACATTGGATTTCTAATGGCATAAACCCTGTTAAGTTGTAATACAACGAGTTCAGAATCTAACCTAACAATCAAACTCCGAATCCCAAATGAGATAGATTCGGATAATAACTCAATCACTGCACTATACTCTGCAATGTTATTCATTGTTTGACCGAGGCTTACCCCATGCATAGATACTAACTTGTCAGAGGGAGAATAGATAACCCAAGCTGCGGAAGAAATGTTCTGTGTACTATGACAAGCACCATCAGCAAAACCAATGTATGTTTGAAGAGACGTCTACATCTGCAATATCAAGAGTAAAATAAAGATAAGCAGGAATAGTGATAAAAACATTCTCTAGGCTAAGAACACTTTCTAATCTAAAACACACAAACTATAAAGAAACTAATCTAACAAAAATCCCCACCCCAAAATTTAAGCATAATATCTTTTCAGATAAAGCCCTACCCAAAGGGACACCGTCAAAATCTACTAATTCATAGGCCCCTTTTGCCAACTTTTTCTTAACAACATAAGGACCATGCCACATAGGTACAAATTTTCTAGCCCCTAGCTTATCATTTGCTTGATCGTATAGTAAAACTAGGTCTCCTTCCGAAAAATTACGAGGTGTAACATTTCGGTCATACTAATATTTTATTCGTTTTGCATGAGTCTCGATTGCTAATGCAACATCACTTCGATTCTCATCTAGCTGAGCTAAGTACAACAAATGTTTCTCCTCTTTGGAAGTGGCTGGGAGAAATTCTATGGCTATTTGCAATGACGGAATTTTGCATTCAATAGGTAACACTGCTTGCAACCCGTAAACTAGTTGAAAAGGACTGAAACCAGTTGATGTTTTTACTGAGGTTCGATATGCCCAAAGCACTAAAAATAACATGTTATGCCAATTCAACCAATGAATACCAATGATTCGTTGGATTATAGTGACTAGAAATTTATTAATTGCTTCAACCAGACCATTAGCCTGTGGGTAATATGGAGTAGAACTATCGTGACGTAGGCCAAGTTGATCTGTCAGTTCAGTGATAATGATGTTTCAAAAATGGTTATAGACATATTTGGGCACTGCAACCCCAATCATATATGTCCATAAAACAAGGTCTTCTAAGTCCCTAAAAGTGTTGTTTCATACCCTAAAGGAACAAGGTCAGCTGATTACATCATCTCTCAGAAGTTCTCCATAGAAAACTGCTCAGAACTAGTCAAAACTAGACCATACAGACTGCTCAGTGCAAACGGTGTGATGCATATCATCTACCACATGCAAAAAGTGTGATGCATACTGAAAATCCCTTCTGTAGGGTGCAATGGGAAAGAGTAGACAAATGGTAGAGACAGTTTGCAAGGTGGATGATCATGGAATCTTCCAGAAACTTCTCCTGTGACACTTTCCTCTCTCAATTCACCCAGGGATGAGTAAGAGATCATCAATCTCCAAGTGGAATCAAGAAATATCAGAGAGAAGACACTAATCAAAATCCCAGAACTGCAATCATCTATATATGGATCCCTCATCCCAAAGATCTAGAGGCTAGACTTTTGTATCTTGTATGGAAGTTCTATTGGTTTCGTGGTGGAACATCATAGTGTTGGGTGATCTAAGCTTTTCATGAGGTGAAGAAGGGCTTTCATGCTGGGAGGACGATGCTGGGTTAGATCAATGGGTTGTAATCCTCTCTTCTAATCTTTATATCAATAAAGCTATGCAAGTTTTCCTCCACATTCTTGCATGTTTGATGATATATGCATTTGTGTGGTCAATATATATCTATTCCTATATTGTTTATGATTGTAGATCTCTGTACTTTGAAGATATTATGCTTCTTTGACTTTACATGTACTCTTTGAAGCGGAGTAATCAAGGGAGTAGTGGCAAAGATCCGTCAGAGGGGAGAAGGAACAAGCAAGGAACCAAGAGAAAGATTGAGGTTGGTGTTCTTTGCTCCTCTCCTATCTACTTCTCATAAAGGAAAACAAAAGTAACTTTAGTTTGTTTGTTTCTAAGATAGCTACCCGTCTTAGTGGGACTAGTAGCTCTGCATGGACACTAGATTTCCCGATAACAAAATGGTGACTCCACTGGGGAGAAAATAACTTGTTTGCTTATCTATATTTTTTTGCTTTATAAACTTACATACATAGCCTAAAGTTAAGCCAGCTAGCCTTCGAACTGCATTTGCTATGAAAGCACAAAGTAGATCAATGTTGCTTCAATCTATATTTGGGTTTTGTTTATAAACTGAAAAATTTATTTGAAAACATCCTAATTGCCTTGGTGGTGGCTCAAGTAGCCTCATTAGATCAGCCCTTGTGATTTGCATTTACTGACTATCATTAGCTCGACCTAAATCCCTGAACCAGGCTGCAAACTGTGACCAAGAACCAAGTTGAAGTCTCGTCCCTGGACCATTGCACCTTCTCCTCTTGGGAATCTGGATGCGTCGCACCTCCCGTGTGTAGTAGGTGGGATGCATCGCTCTTTCCCTGTGTTACAAGTGTGATGATCAGATAAGACTTTTTCTGCTACCAGATTTTGGTTTTTGTTCACTCTCTTCAGCTTTATTAAGGAGTTTTGCTATCTGTGATCAGTTACCACTATGGAAACTCCCTTCCTTTGCATGATTTAGCCTCCATAGTATAAAGAGCTATAAATGTTTTTATGTATTGTTCGCCATTTACGGTTCTCCTTTACAAAGAAGTAGCGTAATCAAACCGTCATCTTTTGATTTGGAAGTGTCGCAAGTGTCATTTTCAGTCAAAGAAAAGAATCCTACTGTTCTTGATGGTCGATTACACTGTTACTCTTGCATTTTATTTGAATTAATAGTTTTTCAAGTGTCAAAAGTAGTTTTAAATTCAAAATCACAAAGTGTCGTCATTATCTTCCTTTCGTCTTTTGAAGAGAAAATCATTAACACTATCGCTTGAAACGATTTAGATTTGTACTTAGCATTCTTTTTATCATTCACACATTAAGAAAGCGAAAACAAATACATGCATGTGCATTTGGATTTAGACTGCTTGTTGATTTTGATTTAGGACAGTGCATCTAGTGTGTGCTCTCTGCTCTATGTTGAAAGAATCCCGCTTCTCTTTCCTTAGTAGCTAAGATTTTCATTGCAAAAATAAGATTAAATGATTGTTAATCATCTTAGATTGCATTCTAGGAATCATATATCTACATCACGCGGTGAACCTGAAATGAAAACTTCTTAAGAAAGATCAACTTTAAATTAAATTCAATGAGCATAAAAATGCTTTGGAACATAACGCACAACATTTAGAAGTCTAGGCTAGAGATGTATTATGGCATTGTAAAGCCTAGTAACTATCACTTTCTTTGTAGGTTGGGGTATTCCTCCTCTTTGAGACGACAAGTGCCAATACGGACTTGTGCTCCCATGTACTGTCGAGTATATATTGGGAGACCATAATAGGCTATATCCTTTATCCTTAGGAAGCCATGTCTACCACCCTATCAATCGCAATGCATTGAACACAACATTCAGGAAGATTGACTATCGTACCGTAAAAATTATTTTGTAGTTTTGCGATTGGTTTGGTAATCCCTTTGTCTATATTTTCAGAGTAGTCTCTTTCATTCCTTTTTAGACTCCCTAAAAGAAAAGGTCAATCTGAGCACTTGTCACTTTAGGCTCATTAAAAATCGAAGGCGACTAGAGTCATCTTTAGATTTTTCTCAACTCTTAAAAATTGAAAAAGCAAGTTGTGTCAAAGCGTCTAAAATTCATTTAATTCAGAATCATCTTTTCCCTTATTTTGAGTTGATCGAGTAATTTGCAATCGTGGAAGAAAGTAAATCGAATCCCCTTCATTCATGGAGATTAACGAGTCAACCATATTTGACTCTGGAAATGAAACTATTCTAGACAAAGCAAACTCATTTAACCGGATCAAAGTCCCCTAGTTTGCTTGGAACTTGTGTTCCAACATCCTTAGGGACTCTGATTACTCCAACCATCTCTGGTATCCCTGCCTTTATAGAAGAAGTTCCGCAGCCACAAGAGGACATTATAACTAATCCTAGTGTAATGGTAAATGCTTCTATTCTTGAATCAACTCCATCTACAACTGATTCAGAAGTTGTTACCCCTCCAACAACTGTGGCTGTAGAGTCTATACCTTCTTCAGCACCAAAAATATTTTACGGACCTGACGATCTACCTCTCCCTCCCACATTGATTGTTATACAAGAGATTGTGGAGGACCCTCCATCCAGTACTCCATTGCATTTTGGAGTTGGGATCACCCTATATCCTTCTTCATCAGAAGTTAGTCTCCCTTCATTGCAAGTTCCTCTAGAATCACTAGGAAATATTTTGGATATGTTATCACTCAGGTTGTTCCCCAAAACTTGTGAAAAGAGGGAATACAACCGAGGTAACCACTAACCAGTCTTTTAGATGCAATTTCTAGCCAAACTGCATCCAGAGAGGGCTCTCTCTGTATGTTTTAACTTTGTTTATTCTAAGTTTTATGCTAGTTATGTTGTGCAATGTTTTGTAACAAATGGGTTTGGATGGTGATTTCAAGCAGAGGTAGGATGAGGTCTGATAAGGTTAATTCCATTGGGAAATGGAGTCTATGAAAGTGGATTGCTAAGGGTGTTTTTGTGATGATAGGCAATACTACAGAGCAAGATAATCTGTTTGGAACAATATCAAAGCCAGTGATGGATGGGATGTAGGCCAGGGGGTAAAGGGCAGTCAAGAATGCTTTATCCTAGTGGCAGGGGGAAAGTGCTTGAATAATTTCAAGTAGCAGCGAAGAATTTCTTGACAATGTTCAAAATGAGGGAATTAGTAGAGATAGAAGCATTTAAGAATTTCTATTCAAGCTAATTGTGAAGAAAACATAGATAACAGCAGGAATTGAACACAAAGTGTATTTAAACAAGTTTTGGGCTATTCTTTTTCCCTGTTGTTAAGATTATGAAACATATATGAGATTTGCAGACATATAAAACACAAGACATAGTTAGAATAACTTATTGAGCCAAAGAAAGACACAAGAATTCTGTAGCAGAGTCCAACATCATCACATCCACTTTCAGAAGATTGAACATCAATGAATTTCAACGCCCTTTGTATTAATGAATATTTGAGTTACAACGTAGTTCAAATGGGAGAATCACCAACCCCAAATATATTCTTTGGGGGGTTATTTATAAAAAAGAGAGTTTACAAAATATCTTAAGGATAAGATAAGGAGCAATAACTTCCTTCAGCTACTTTGTCAGAGAAATAAAGGCAGAAATGAAGGCAGGAGTTATTGTAGCTGTTCTGGTTTCTTTACTGACAAGATATTTTAGAATTTTTCACCCTATAATTTGGCTTGCAATTATGTCTTTTCTTTGCTTTCCTGCATTGCTGTCCTGATCTATTACCTACACTGGATTCATCTTTATTGTGTTCTGATCCTGGCCTGAGCTCCTTCATTTATATTTGCCACGTGTCTTGCAATTTGACCAGCTGTACATAGGCAAAAAGGATCCGAATTTACTTAGCCAAAACTTCCAGCATACTTTGCCACCAATGTTCTGTGGCAACTGATGTCTTTGTATCTTTATTAGTATCTCATCAGCCTCAGTATATCAATAAAAATTGGGCTTGACTTCAAAAAGATGACTTATTTCATGTTCTATGAAAAATAATCCTTCCAATTTGTCATACAAGCTCTGTCCAGAAGGAGGTCCTATGTTTTCTGAGCTACTGGATGATGCAGTGGTCTGATTTGTCACATACATGTTCACCCGATGAGCATACTGCTGATGTGATAACAGATTTTGATTGCTTGTTACTAGACTGGGTAGACCTCTTTGCTGTAAGTTTGTCAATTTCTTTGTGAAGGTATTAATATCCATCTGCATCTCCTGACACCTTCTTTCCAGAGTCTGTATAAGAGTTCTCATTGTTAGCACCTTCTTTATTGTCAAAATGGTGCCTATCCTGTCATTGATCTCTAAAGCTGCCAATTGTTCCTTGGTATTGGTGTTCAAAAAATGGATAAGTTCATTGGCCTTATCACACATATTTCCTAATGATGCCCAGGCCCTTTGTATTTGTTCTTGTGCCCTGTCTATTAATTTGATTTGCTCATACATTGTCTGAATTGACCTCCATTGGTTAGTAATGGACTGGCCATTCTTAGTCCACAAAATCATTTTAATATCTGCCAGAGGTTTATGTAAGGTGAGATCCTTTTCCAGTGTTTTCACCTTGTTCTCTAGGGCCTTCACCTCTCTGGTCTTCTCTGCTACTGTTATTTTTGATTTGTCATAGCTCACTTCTAGCTTGGTTAGTTTTTCTTTTGTCTCTCTGAGCTCTGACATTTGAGCTTCTAGCTCTTTCACTGGCTTCATCATTTCCTCCATTTTCATGCTGGTCTCAGGCTCTATTGTTGTTGCTGCTGTAGCATCTGTGGTTGCTGCACTTGTTGTCAATGGTGGCTCGGTGGGAGGAATTGCTGCTGTGTATGTGGGTGGAGCAAAGACAATTGTTGGAGCTGCTTGGGGTGGTTGGGAGGTTGACTCTCCCTGCTTATTTTGCAATGGTTTCTCCAGCTCTTGCTCTGTCTGTATCAGCCTTTGGTTCATTCTCATTAGTAAATCCATGACATCCTCTTCTGCCTTTTCTTGTGCTATCTCTGCTGTTTGGGGATGCATGGTGACAGGTAGCTTCAACTGCTTCCTAAGGGCAACAATATCTTCGTCCTTCTTTTTTATCAATGCTTTGGTGGCCTTGGCATCCTTGGGATCATGTCCCAACTCAACAATTATTTTTTCCAGAGTCTTTATTCGGTTATCTTTGGCTAGAGAAAAGATCTTCTCTAAGTCCAATTGAGCAGATGTGTTACTAAATGAATCTTTTAATTGGTGGGCCAGCATTGCTTTGTCTACCAACGTGGCATAGACCATTTCACCTGTTTGTTTGTGTAATTCGATTTGATCCATTGGGTGAATATCTTTGGCAAGGACCTCTAGATTGGTGCTTATGTAGTCAGTTGCAAACTGGGGTTGCTGAACTTTGGCCTTGAAATGACTTAAGATCATTTTTTCCTCCTTGATTTCATAGGATTCCATTAGTCTATGTTGTTTGGAGGGTGTCATCTTAAGAAACTGGTCATATAACTGAATTCTTAATGACTCATTTTGAGCCTTAATCTCCTTGAATGACTGCTTGATGTCCGATGGTTTCTTTTCTTGTGACCTTGAGGAGGAGACTTCCATTCCATGATGTCCTTCTTGTCTGTGAGAGCTAGCAGAAGTCTGTTGGCTAATGGCTCTCTCTCCTCTTGGGCTTTCAGTAATGTCTTCCACAGTGTCCTCTTCAGGAGGATCTACCCTTTGCCTCTTGGCCTCCTGATAACCTGTTGACCCACTTGCAAGTGTGGTATCTTCTCGGTCCCTTTTCTTTCTTCTCTCCTCAGGAAGAGGAGTCTGCAGTGCTGGTACCTCTAGTGCTTGTGTTTGTAATGAAGGGGCTTGCCCCTAGCTATGTTCCTTTGAGGTAGTAGGCTGCTCTTCCATGATTTCTTGTTCTGGCACTACCAACTCCTTGCCCTTTGTTGTCCCTATTGCTGGTGTAGTCCTTTCCTCGACAACCTGTTGTGTAGTTGTGGTAGTTGATGAGCTCTCCCCAGTTGGCTATGGCTTTTTGAAAGACACATGCCCAAAAGATTCCAAGTTAAGAGTTTTTTTCAAGTATTTCATGGTTTTTTCCATTTTTTCTTCCTCAGTTAACTCTTCAACTAGGGTTCCCTCTAACCACTCATCTTGGTTGGCATACTTTTCTATGTCAGGGATGCTGCAGTGTTCATAGGATGCTAGCCTATATTTTATCCTTCTTGCATTGATGAAGCCATATGGGTCATAGGGTACCCACCAAAAGCTTCTCTTGAGTTTGAGTGTTTGACACAATTTCTCATCAGCATCCTTCCATCCCTCTTTCTTATTCATAACAAAGGGGCCTAATTGGTCTCTGAGTTTCAATCAGGCCTTTTTCTTTGTGCTATGGAAGTGGCTCAGATCTGAGTTGATGAATTTCCTGAAATATTCCAAGGCAAAGAGTCTCATTGGCACATATCTGGGCAGCCTATAGGGGCACATCTCACAGCCATATATCCTGAGAATAGTGTGATTTTGGTAGAAATACTAGTCATCTATTTTATAGTTCTTGGAGAGCTGTAGTATTCTTTGCATATCATGTGTCAGTCTCAGAGGAGGAGTTCTCATTAAGAGGCAAGAGACAGGGTACACAAATAGATCAACAAACTCACAATAAGCGTAGGGAGAGTTGCGTACATCATGAAATATTGGGGTCCAAAAAATAACAAACCTACTCTCCCCTTTGTGGTCCAATTTTCTAATGGGGAATTGGAAGATATCTGGCTGGTAATATAAAAATAGATGATATATATAAGAAGAATATTTGAAGATTCCCTCCCTATCCAGCCTCAACAATTGGTCATGCATCTTATTGGCAATAAACTTGGCATAATTGTACTGGGCAGTAGGGGGTTGCCCTGGGGTAAAAATAGATAGCATAACCAGTATGGTTTCATCAATGTGCTCACTTGTCTTGAACCCCAACATAAAAGATATCATATCAACCACTAACCTACCCATTTCAGTGAAGCAGGCATAGTGAAAAGGAGGTGGCTGCTTGGGCTTGCTATCTGCCCTAATGAACACTTTGGCAATTCTGGCCATTTCTGAGCTGGAGAGTTTGGGACCTTCATCGACCAAGTAATTAATGGTAAGAGGAAACTGGAGGTGTGTTGATTTAAAGAGTAGTCCCAGATGGAATCTTAACTGCTCTGTTTGTTGGCTTATAGTTCTCAAAACAGAGGTGGGTGATCTCAGGGAAGATTTTCACAAAAGGGAGGTAGTATCTGGGCAAGTTTGATTCCCAAATACCACATACATCATCTCGATTCAAGTAACTATTTTTGAGCTCACAGATCGCTTGAAGATGGTTTTGGAAACCTACAAGGTCTTGGATTAGGTAATGTTTATCAGCCAAGGGCAAATGTTCTAACTCTTTGTGGGGTGCATTGAGGGGGGTGATGTTTAAGACCATTGGACCTTCCATGGCTTAGCTCTATTGCTTTTAGAATTGGAACCTCTGGCTCTATGTAGGTAAAATGAGCAAGAAGATGGCTTTAAGGATTTCCCTAGGATTTTCACAGTTAGAACTGGTTTGTTGGCTTGAATTCGGTTCTGTGTAGTGATGTCAGCTGGAGAAGCAGGTGCAGTGGGCTTTTTTGGCACAGTGGACTTCAATTGTGGGCAAAGATGGCCTGGGAGGTTCTTTGGGGAGTTTATAGGGTCGGACGAGCTCAATTTCAGATGACTGTGTGGATTTTCAGTGAATTTGGCATCTTAGAGGCTTATGGAGGATTTGTGGGCAGCAACACAGTATTTTCTCCTTTAAATTGTGGGTGTTGGTGCTAATTTTATAGAGAAACTAATGGAAAACAGGGTCGGGAGCAAATTGATGGTAAATACCTGTTTTCCCGGTGAAATGGGTGAATTGCAGGCGATCAGGTCGGTCGAGGGGCTGAGCTGGGCACTGTGCTTGCTGGTTGGCGGATTTGGATGGTCGAAAATGGTGTTTTCGACATAATTTGCATGTACAGGTGTGTGGAGAAAACGAACAGCAAATGGTGAAAAAACAACACTTTTACCCTTTTTACCCACAAAATTTGACTTTGGCGGGTTATGGGCGCTTTTTTGGGATGACATCAGCATGATGTCATTTTTGACGTTTAGTGGGTACAGACGCTGACATGGCAGATGACGTGGTGTGTGACATCATTAGGTGATGTGAGCATGACGTCAGCAGGGAGGGGGCAGGTGGTAAGCAGTAATATTGCACCGCTTTTGGGGGAAAGTGGTTTTGGGGGAGGGGGTTCTAAACACACCGAGCGCTTGACACGCGTCCTCGGTACGACAAAAATATTCCCCATCCCATGGATGCTATTGTTCGGCAGGTTGGGGCTTTTGAAATTGCTGACTACCGTCAGATCTGGGAGCAACGATCGGACGGCTGGTGGGCGATAGAGCTGGTGAGTCTTTAACAGTGGCAGACCCACGTTAATTTTTATGTTTTGTAATGTTTTTTCTATGTATCTGCGGACTTAGGAAAAGTGGTTTTTTCGGGCAAAAATTGCGGGTTTAGGCTATTTATTTAGCCAAAGGCTATATAAATCCTGATGGGTATGTGGAGGGTTGTTATTGGCCCCTGGTGGGCCAATGACTCCCTTAAAAAAATGTAAAATATGGCTATAGTTAGCCAAGGGTGGGGGAACTTATTTTTTGGGGTTTTCCATGTATTTATATACTAAGGAGGGGGAAGCTATACATAGGAGTTATATAATAAGGTTAGTATGTTAATATGATTGTGGGGGATGGGTTTGTATGGCTTAGGCTAAGTTTTATAAAATGAAAACTTAGGCCAAGGGGAGAGGAAAGGATGACAACTGGTGAAGCTTTAGGAAACTTTGGCAAGATAAAATAAAGACTTTTTACACAAGAAATGTGGCTTGTTTTTCCTAGGTAAAACATCTTCTTACTTAGTTTTTCCATGGAATGAAGTGGCCTAAAGGGGCTAAAGGTAATGAGCAGATCTCTTTACCCTTTGGGGGGAATGTTAGTAAGTGTTTCTTTGGGAAGATGAGGAGGGGAATTATTCATGCTCCATTTGATTTGTACCCACCTTGCCATGGTACCTCATGATTTTATGAGATGGCAAGTCATTCTAGAAGAGCAAATTTCTCACAAACCATGCCTTTGTACCCTCAAAACTGCCTACCCAACCTAGTGTACCTAGCATTTTTTCTTCATTCTCATTGGGTGCACTTGACCTGGCAAACCCTGATTCTTCTTTTTTCTTTTGGCTGCCCTCCTATCTAAGTCTACCCTTATTTCTTCTAGGGCTCAGATTAAGCTGTTGAGACCCTTTGCTTCTCTGCCTAACTATTGGCCTGCAAGCTTAAACTGTTTGTGCAGACCTCCATTCTCTATTCTTAGACAAGTGAAATTCAAACATGATCTAGCTAGGATTAAGCTGTTTGGCTAATCATCAATTGTGGCAAGAGTTAACCACCTATACCTAGTGAAGATTGATCAACATATGGAATCTTTGTAGTATAAAAAGGATGAACATATTTGGCACTTCCGCAGTCAATCATGAAAAACAAAATCTATTGGTATAAGGAGCTAATAGGATAGACTAGATATGTTTGAACAACCGTTGACATCTGGGACTGTGTCATTTGATGCAACAGCAGCAGAACCTCCTGCTGCTACTCCAACAATGTTCGCTGGTGTACCATCTATCCCAACTAGCTCTTAACCGCTAAATGGAGTCCATCCAGGGACTGTTGTTACACGAAAAATTGTCACCATGACTTTCTGTAACCAATATGAGTCTGTCACCACTCATACATACCTCCTTTGCAAGTCTTAAACCTCAGCTCTGCATGTCAAGCTTTGAAAATGAGAGAAAGTCCTTAAAAATCTATAAAACCATGGTTTCACACTTTCTCTTAGTATTCCTGTGGTGCTGCACTCACTAGTCATGTCCCCTGCGTACTTGACTGCTTTGTATCTGCATGTATGGGTGCGAACCCCTGTAAAAGTTAAAAATGTGCAATTTTATTCTAAAAAACTCACTTTGAGTCAATTCTGGAAGCTTCTAGAAGGAATATTGTGCTAGCAAGTTCGCTCCTGTGGGTGCATGCATCCCATTCCTTAAGGAGCTAACCCCTTGATGTGAGGATCTTATCCCCTTGAAGAAGGACTCTATCCCTTCAATAGTGGACCTGTAACTTCCTTCCTTTGCACTATAAAATGAAGCTTTAGGCTGGTTACTTGGGTGGTTGAAAGCTAAATATTTTTGAGGGTATATGCTGCTGGAACTTAGTCTTCCTAATTGATCTTTTGAGAGGAAAGATCACATACCTTTTGATCTCATTGGGGAGAGAGTGAGGCTTGTCAAAGTAGAGGAGATTCCTACCTGGACCATGGGAAGAGCTTGTACAGCATCAAGGCACCAAGGTTGTAAAGTTCTTCTTTCTCAAAGTTAATACAATTAGGTTTATTTTTCTCAATGAGCTGTGTTTAATGGTTTATTTCATAGACTCCTTGATCACTATGATGAACATGATTTATTATATTAGCTATGCAGGTGTTCTTTGATGTGTGCATGTTTGTGTTTGCATGTTATTAAAAAGGAAACTCTTTGAAGCTATTGGAGCAAGGCTGCCAAAAACTAGCGTTGGACTTAAGGTAGGGTCTAAAACACCTCTTAGTTTGTATCAATGAATCGAAATATGTTTAGAGAAAAGTAGATTTGCTTGTCCTGCTTGTTGCTAGATATCGATCGATACTAGGGAGATCGGTCTTGTTAGCAAGAATGATTTATCCGCTTAACAAATTGGTGACTCCACTAGGGACGGGATTTGATTGTTTAATTATCCTTTATCTTTGATTCAAGAAACTTGATTGGTTGTTTCTGATTTTTACTTGATTGGGTACTTTGTTAGTTTTGGATTGATTTTTTCTTTTTTAAAATTTTTTACAAGGACCGCACGTTTTGCTTCAGTTACAGTGCGGACCTGTCTACACTGTTACTTCACTGCACAGAGCGCTACCGCACCTGGTTCTACTGGGGGCCTGCGGACCCTGTCAAATTTTTTGAAAAGCTTCAAATCTTTTCGTCCAATTTATCTTAGGTTCTTTTTGTTAATTTTATCCTCTGCCCAGATCTACATATATCTTGTAAACAATCTCTCACAAGTAAGTTCCATTAGTGTTGTGTTTTGGATGAATTTCTAGAGGTTTTGGCATGCTTGGTTTGGTCTTCACTCAGTCTGTTGAAGTGACTTGAAGCTTAGAATCCTAAGAGACCTTAGATCACCATGGAATAGTTTGTCTTCTTGATAAGTCTGGCTGGTTTGTGAGATATCCCTTTGGTGAGAAATCGATTTTGTTTCTATTTTGCAAAAGTTTGAATGAACTTGGTCATAAGTTGTGAATTTCACTTTTTATAAAAACATAGCTGGGTGTTTTTGGTTGAATTGTCTTGCTGAATGAATTAATCCTTAGTTTGCTGAATAGCTAAGTAAAAACATCCTCAAAAACATTTGAAGCTTTTATTTCAATTAGTTAGGTCTCCAGATTAGATTTTTCATAGTTTTGAGTGTGTTTTCTAGGAATTCTAGTTTCTCTTTTAAAAAAAAATGTTTTCTAAGTTTTAAATATTGAAACGAAAAGGGTTTTATTTTGTGAGAATAATTAGTAGCTTCGTTTGAGTATATTGAAAAATAAAAAGAAAATTTCTTTTCATGTGTTGAAGGAAAGTTTTGTTTTTCAAGTATTGCATTCTCAACTCTTCTTTTAGCTAGAAGTTCATTGAAAAGGAAAAAGAATTGATCATCTTAGGTGCATTTTTTAGCGTTTTGGAGTTGAGTCTTCACACCACAAAGTTTCATCTCCATACCTTTTGACTTAAGAAACAACCAACAAAATTAAAGCTTAATTAAAATTCATCTAGCAATCTTTTTATTTCTAGGGCTCTTATTCACCAACATAGGTTAGGCTAGTATCTTGGGGTAGGGAGTAATTAACTCTCCAAGATAGTTTAAACAAAGAAGTAGTTGATCTTGCGGTAGGAAGAAAATCCAATTGTTACATCTATGCCCTGGGAAAGTTCCTCTTAAAGGAGAAGCATGAGACCATATCCGAACTAGTGAGGTAATCAATCCTTCCTCATTGGGAAAGATAGAAGATATTCATGTATTAAAAACAGTAAACCTCGGATTGACCATTGTCAAGGAGCCTGGGGTCACTTGTTGGTAAACCTTGGATTATGTCAAGGAGCCTTCAAGGGGATTGAGCTTGGTTACTCTGCCCTTGCATGCGTATTGGATCGTAGACTATTCCCCTAGGTATATTTGTTTCCGTTGGTAACCTTAGTGGCTATAATCTTTAGGATTCTTCCTAAGGTGAGGGTTGAGGGAAGATCCCACTGTACCTAGAGCAGACGTCGACTAGACTCACTTGGACTTTCTGGGGGGTTATCTTCACTCGAGATAGTTTTGTGGAGAAACTTGTGCCAGTCTATTCATTAAGCAGGTTGTCGGGGTAACTGTTCCAACCGCCTTTCTGTATTGAATTCTGCGAGGTTGAATTTCATCACCAACTAGTGTTTTCGTACAGAAAAATATTGTTTGTGTGTGGTTTGAACTCTTAGATTGTTAGGTGTGTTATTCAATTGTTTGGTTCTTTAGAGACTTTAGGTGGGCTTTCTTGAGATTTTCTTTGTTTTCATGTGAAGTAATTAATTAATTAATCGTGGTTGAATTACTGAGACAATCCCGTAGACTTCGGGGGAAGCCTCCTGAATATACACCAAGTCAGCATGAAGGGCTAAAGGCTCTTGTCACACCTAGTGAAAGTAGAGTTGGGTCACCAGAGGTCGGAGAATCATCTTTGGTCATTCATCCTGATTATCAAGTTCCAGCAACAGAGTATATTTTTGAACTGCTTTCAGTTTCCGAGCTTCCTGGTAGTTTTTCTTCTACTAGTGAATTCGCCAGGGACCTAAAATTTCTGAACATGAAATTGAACCTGCTGCTACTCCATCCTCAGGATTTGCTTCTCCAGTTTCTAGTGCTCCTGGTTCACACAAGGTAGGAAGTGTTATGACCCAAAATCTTCCATCTGGACTCATTTCCATTAAAGAACTCATTATTCTGGACGATGATATAACTCCCCGTGAAATTCAACCGACTATAGAACTTAGGGAGCGTGAATCTATCTTTTACAGTCCTTTTCAAAGTGACGCTTGGTGTGTAACTTTGATGAAATTTTTAGAAAATCCGGGTCTCGCTGCTTCACCACCTCGTATTCCTTTTCATCCAACGCCCAAAGGTTATTATCCTCCTTCGAATATGTCAAATTGGTCATCCATGTTTTCTCAAAATCCGGAAACATTTTTATACGGCGGTCCTTTTGTTCCATCTAGGTATCAGTCAGTTTCTGGTACTTTTTCTGGAGCATCTCCTCAACCCATCGAACATGGGATATCTACTGGTTATAACGGAACTCCACCGTTGAGTGTAGAAGAAACTCTTATGATGTCTGGTGCTATTCCAAATCCGCAACCTCAAGGTAGTCAGATTCCACTTGGGGGGCAGCCTCAGGGTAATTAGTTTCCACCTGGGGGGAAATCTCAAGGCAGTCAAATACCACCTGGGGGGCAGCCTCAAGGCAGTCAAATTCTGCCTGGGGGGAAACCTTAAGGTTAGTACATACCTCAGGGACAGTACATGCCTCAAGGTCAACCCCAGACTCAATTTATGCCTCAAGGTCAACCTCAGACTCAGTATATGCCTCAAGGTCAACCCCAGTATCAGTATATACCTCAAGGTCAACCCCAATTTCAATACGCGCCTCCAAGTTATCAACCTCAAGGTCAGTATCAATCTCAAGGTTTTCAACCACCTTCTGATTATCATTTGTTCAAGGAACTGGAAATATACCTTTCAATTATCAGTCCTACACTCAACCTAGTTATGGTCCTCAATATGCTCAACCTGTTATGGGTCCTTACCCCGGAATGAGTATGGTGTGGGAATCTCAACCTCAACAGATTTTGTAACCTAATGTGTAGTCATCATCTCAAACTGGACAACCTATGGTTTCTGGTTCAACCCAGCAACCCGTCAAGCCTACTATTCCAACTTCTGCACCTGGTGTAGCTCATCAACATGGGCCTAGCTCGCCTCAAACTCCGCCTCAATCGACTGCTGCAACTACTGCAACTTTTGTTCAATTTACCGCACCTATTTCTAGAGTATCGAAAGCTCCGGTTTCTACTGTTCCTGTATCAACTCCTCAGACCTCTGTACCCCAGTCTGGACCTACAATCCAGGCTTCGGTTCAGATTCCTGTAGGAAAACCTGGTCCAAGTATAGTTGTCACAAGTCAACCTCAATTTACTTATCAACCGTACCAGGGACAGTTTCAATACGGTCCTGCTGTGCAAACCCCAGTTTATCAGTATCAACTGTACCCTGGGTATACATATCAAAAACCTCAATCTCAACAACCCCAGTTTGGTCCGGTTAATCCTGGTTTTCCGGGAGGATATAATATTTCAAATGCAAATCCAATTCCAGGTTATCCTGGGTATCCTCCTCATGGATCTGGTCTTGTGTCCCAAGGTTTTCGAGACCCTAACCGTCTGTTACCGTTCATCGCAACTTTGGATTTACCTGAATTGTCACACCTTACAAACAACCCAATTTATTATCTTCCGTATTGGCCGCAAATGCCCAATAAGTTGCCCAGTGATATTCTGAAGTTTGAGGCGAACCTGGAGAGGATCCGTCGAACCATGTGATGACTTATCATCTCTGGTGTGCATCAAATTCTATTATAGATGATTCAATTCGCTTAAGGATTTTTCAACGCACTTTAATTGGTCTCGCGGCTAAGTGGTACATTGAGTTGCCATGAAGATCTTTTTATAATTTTAGTCAATTAGCTACTTCATTCTTAACTCATTTTTAGTTGCCTGTTAGATATGACAATGGAACGAAATTATTAACTTCATTAAAACAGTCAACATCTACATATATCTCAGACCATATTCATGAATGGCAACGTCGACGATGCTTAGTGAAAGTTTATATCCTGGATCAAATTTTGGTAGAATGGTTTGTTAAATCCTTATTACCAAAAATCACTGAAGATGTAGCTAAGGCAGGAGTAGTTACTGAAGAGCAAGTGATATCTCAAGCTTAGTACCTTGACTTACTTTATACGCAGTCGGGTACTTTACACGAAAAAATCCCCGATCTTCCCAAGAAAAATCAAATAATGACAACTCCTTCAGGGTCTCATGCTACTGATGGTATGATTGGTTCAGTTAAAACCAAAAGTAAGAAGAAATCAGCAAAGAATTCTTCTCCTATTATAACTTTACTAGATTCCCCGACAGGAGAAGCTTCCGGTGAAGTTCCTGCCGATATTCATGTTGTAGAATCTTCTACGGCCAAATCTAAATATAGCGGTAAAAGGAAAGGGAAGAAGAAAAATAAACAAAATGCTAAAGAGACACTAGAAAAAAATGAATCTACTAATGAGAAACGTAAACCTCACTATCCTTGTCTCATCTGTGATGAGGAGCACTTTACAAGAGATTGTCCACATCGAGCTGAGGTTTCAAAAATCGTCAAAGGTTCTCAAACGCCTGCAGTCTTGAAGGATCCTTTTCCTATTCAAGATAGTAAGATGATAGGTTCTTCCTCAAATGCCTCAGAAGAACCAATTATGATGATGTCCCATGTCAGGATTGCGACGCGATCGCAAGATTATGGAAGTAAGAATCCTGTTAGTGGTAAGAAACCAGAAGCATCTAGTTCCAACCCATGAACTTCAACTCCTCCTAGTTCCGATCCGTTACAGATCAAGAAAACTAATCCAGACTTAGTAATCAAACCGCCTGCTAAATGTATACTTCGGAAGTCATCTTTCAATCCAAATGCAAGAGTTTCTTAGAACTATAACATTGTTGAAGATTTAGCTATATCTCCTTCAGCAATGTCGGCTTTGGAGGTGCTGTAATCATGTCCGGCATAGCGTAAATTTCTTTTGTCTACTATAGGAGCAGTTGATGTTCAGGATTCCAATCTTATGATCTTCGATTTAGAAGATAGTACACCTAGCTTACCTCATCAAATGGCTTTGTAGATCCCAACATTAGTCAAAACCAGGCCTTGCTTTTGGACTGTAATTGATGAGGGAGCTTCAACGTGTATTATGTCAATTTCATGTTGGAAATTGCTTGGTTCTCTGACACTTAACCAATCCCCAACGATTTTGAAGGCCTTTGATGGCCGAGGATTTCATCCTTATGGCATTATGTAGGATTTACCTATAGAGGTAGAAGGAAAAACTATTAATCTAGATGTGTAGGTGGTTGATGTCCCTCTAGATTACAACCTTCTTTTGGGTCGTAGTTGGTCTTACGCTATGACTGTTGTTGTTTCTTCGGTCTTTCAGCTTATTAAATTCCCTCATAATGGAAAGATTGTTACAATAGATCAGTTGAATTATTTTTCATCCGACCCAGCCTCTTCTGATAGTATCCAACGTGTCGGTAAAATAGCTATCCCTTATAAGGATGTTGGGGTGGGATTAATTAAAGATTCTGGTTTACTAGGAACTTTTTCCTTTCCCCCTCCGAATGTATCACCTTCCTTTGCAACCATTCACATGATTTCATCGGACATGATTGTTCTTGATGATCCTTGGATCGTACCTTCCAATTCCGAGGTAGACTCATTCGGTGATGCCATGCGCTTGAGTCCAATTGAAGTTGCATATCAGGCGATACAGTCATTTTCCAACCCGTGTTCAACTAAATTGATGCAATGAATGTGGTCCATGAGGAGTCACTTTCAATATCAACCTCAGAGTCAACAACCTTTTCTGAACCTGTTCATATTTATGAGAAAATTATTGAGATTTTATTTGTTTATGATTTACCATGGGAAGATCTTCATCATCGATCTTCATTTTTACCTGAGCTTGATCATTTTGAAAATGGTTTCTCATCTATTTTTACCACTGGTTATGTCAAGGAATCATAGAATCCATTGAAACATCTTGATTCTGAGTTGAATTTGGGAAACATTTCTCGAACTATTCCTATTAACATTTCAATGAAACCCGAAATTATTGAAAACGTTCATATAGGTTCTTCTTGTATGGACGAAGAAATCCAAACTTATAAAGCCCTATTTCAAGAGTTCCGCGACATGTTTACCTGGTCATATGAAGAAATTCCAGGAATTGATCCATCAATTGTTGTCCAAGAAATCAAAACTTACCCGGATGCTAAACTCGTCTGGAAACATTTGCGCCAGATACACCCAAGAAAAGGTGTTGCTATTAAAGCTGAAGTTGAGAAATTACTTAAAGCAGGTTTTATATATCTGATTCCTTTTACGGATTGGGTATCAAATATTGTTCCTGTTAATAAAAAACAAGGAACTATAAGAATATGTATCGTTTATAGGGATATTAATCGAGGTTGTCCAAAAGACAATTATCCAACTCCCTATATCGATCAAATAATTGATGATTGTGCCGGCAATGAAATGTTCTCCTTTATGGATGAATTTTCTGGTTACAATCAAATTAACATACTCCCTGTTGATCAACCAAAAACAGCTTTCATTTGTCCATGGGGGACCTTTGCTTACTGCAAATTACCTTTCGGGTTGAATAACGCCAGAGCAACTTTTCAACGGGCTATGTCTTACGCATTTCATGACATCAAGCACATTGTGCAGCCTTATCTCGATGATTTACCTACTCATTCATTACATAGAGCCAATCATCTCACTCATTTACGAGCCATTTTTATGAGATGTAGGCATTATCGAATTAGGTTGAATCCGCAAAAATGTGTTTTCTGTATAGAAATAGGTCGCTTACTAGGATTTGTTGTTTCAAAAGCCGGCATTCGTGCTGATCCCTCGAAGGTTGAAGCCATTGTTAAGCGCGCTTGAGCCAGAGGGTTCTGGGATGGGTGACCTCCTGGGAAGTCCTGGTTACCGGGTGCAAGCCCCGAAAGTGATGATTGATGCTATG
>APFE031710497.1:1625-18776 GCA_000404065.3 Pinus taeda
AGATGCATTGACAAAATCTGTGAGCTCTGAGAATTTCTCTTGGTGTAGAGAAACAATGGGCGTTTTAGGGATGGAAAATGACTAAGCTCTCCTGTGGCCCCCTGGGGAAAGAAAACAACAAGTGGGAGATTGTTGGGTTGTGTTATATTCTTTCCACATAGTTAGCAAGGGGTTTGAGGGGTACCCGTAACCCCACTTTATGGGGTCCGGGGCAGCGCCCAGGAAAATTTTGGTTTTGGACCCTATGTTAGGTTGGGCGGCCCACCTATGGTTTTGTGCATGATTTTCGCACATGTTTTTTGGACGCGATGGTTTTCGGTCCATGGTATTGGATCAATGGTTTTTTGGTCCATGGTATTGGACGTGATGGTTTTTCAGTCCGTGGTATTGGATGCTTCGGCATGTATAAATATGTATTGTAACATTGAAAGGAACATAATGAAAAATCAAGCTAGTAGTCTCGGTTTTGAGATCCAGTGGGAAATCTATGTGTATATGTGTTTTATGTGTTATGCTATCGCATTTTTATTTTTCCTGTGATTTAGAATTCGTATGCAGGTAATTTCTGTACGGGGTTAAAACCTACATGTTCGTCTTCAACACTTCTTGTGAGCACTGATACATGTTTACTACATGTCCAGAACTTGATGCCTCATTACGTTCAACATCTTCATCATTATCTGTGTCTTCTGACTATTCCTACATACTATTATCTTCATAAAATGTGCGGCTATAGACAAATCCTGCGACTCGCTTCTAGTATAAACAAGAATTCTCTGGGTGATGATCTTCGTGAAATGAACAGAATTCAGGATTTGCACACTGATTGAGCTAGAACACAGAGCTCTGTGTAGTTTTTGTAGGGAGATGGTTGTTGCCAAATGACATGCTTCCCTATCTCTGTCTGGGCAGATGGTTGCTTGAATACGTGTCCATTTTCCATTGTTTAAGCTCAACCACTTCTGTTGTCAAGTTCTTGACGAGGTGAGTGAGGATTTCAATATCGTTTGTTTCCTTGTCTCTACCTTTGCTCGCCACCACCTAGCGTTTCCTGCTTGCATCTTTGGAGTCCTTTGTTGGTTCATCATCCTTGATGACTCCAATCACAAGCAACTCTTTCTCAATAGTAATAGCCTCTTCCTAGTTTTCCAGTGCTGTTGGTTTCGCAGCTCGCTTGATGAACTGCGCAATGTTGGTTGGTAGTGGGGAGGTGTAGTAATCATCATTGATGGAGTCATGAGGTTTCATGTCTGCTACAAACTTGTTCAAAATGCGCATAAACCTCTGATTGAATTCTTTTACCTTTTATTTCCCCTCCATCTTCAGGCTTCCCAATTCTTTGTGTAACATGGATGGGCTCTTGTCATCAACAAATTTTTCAAGAAACATGCATTTGAATGCACCCCAGTTCTGTATGGAGTTGGCCGGAAGGATGTGATACCATGAAGCTGCATGACCGTCAGGGGTACATGGAAACAATCTACATGCTAGGTCATCATACCATACCTCAAGGATCTACAGTTGCAGGTAGAAGTTGTCTAATTGGTCTTCTTCCCTCACTGTGTTGTCAGGGTTGAACTTGATGCTCATTCTCTCCACCCACTTTGGCATCTTTTTCAAAGCGCCTGGTAGAGCCAATGGTCCTTGAGTCATCCATTCCATATTTTGGTCAGCCATCTCTTCTTATTCTTCGTCCTCATCCTCTTCTTCAGAATCTGACGGTTCTGGCTCTGAGTCTGTTCATTCATCTCTGCCTTTTCCTCCTCCGCCGACTTCCCCTTCGCCTCTTGTGCTGGAGTCTGAGCCCAAATTACGAGGGTGTTTCTTTCTCCCTGTCAGAAGATTAGAGGCTCCTCTCCATCTTCAACAACTTCTGCCAGACCTTCAAGTGTGGCAAGAACTTCTTCTTCCAGTAATGATACAATAACCCTTATGGGAGTGGTTTTTGGCTTCCTTGATGCGTATGGAAAATGTTTTATTCTTGGGATCAGTCTGACTACTTTCGCAAACTGGCAGGTGATGGGACAGATAGAGTGAAGTTAATGATTTGGAATTTCCTGTTCAATCCTGGGAGGTGAGAAGTAACCAACTGAAGAGTCGCGCGTAAGTGAGGGGGAGTGATCTGAAAATCACTCATGAGTGACCTCAGTTAGTTAATTAATGAATGAAGGTATTACAGACTCATGTGCTAGTGTGTGTCTATGTTATTTTAGGCAACAGATCGATCAGATTACAAAATACACAGACACTGGAAGAATGGAAAACAGTAAGAGAAACATAGTAAGCAAATGGAAGAACACAAAATATTTAATAAGGAGTTCACCCTTTCCAAGTCTTGACCTCTCTGGTCTTTAATGGGAGGAGCCCAATGTGGTGCTCAATTCTCAACAGATCCTCACAGGGATTTTCTTGAACCTCCCAAGCCTTATGTCTGCTCGATGCTGCCTTAGGTCAGATCGGCTCTCTGTTTCCTGCTTCTTGCTTCACTATCTTTTCTTTGCTCTCGCTCTCTCTGTCTTCGTCTTATGTCTTCTCTCTCTGTGTTCTGTTCTCTGTCTGTTCATGGCTTAAAGCCAATCTGTCCTTGACTGTTCGATTCCTCTTCCACCCCTTCTATTCGCCTGCTGCTGTTCATTTGGAGTTCCCTGCCTCTGTGTCATCGCCATCATCCACAGGGAAGTGGCCACTTGTCCTCGCACGAATTGTGCCAACTCTTCCTCGATGGTTCAATAATTCAGTTACACTATGGAATGACTCATCTGCCAACTCAGTGGTCAAATCAGACTTCAGAATTTTACATGCTATAGCTTAATTCCCTTGTCAAATCCAGTTTCTCCATCGGGCACAATCTCCGCCATCAGATCTGGAGGCCCCAGATCCTACGGTGTTCACTCATTTTGCGTGGTTGACTTGCTCAACCATTAGCACGCGATGAGAGGCGGTTTTCTCTCTCATCCATTGGACACGCGTCGTGCGCTAAATGGAATCACTCGTTTTCAGCCAAATCCACTTATCGCCCAAGGATTCCCACGATATACTGCTAGTTTTGGAGCGTGGGACCCGGCCTTCGCCTTAGCGCTTTCCCCACAGTTTCCCAGCTTCCCATGCGACCAAGCGCTCGAGTGCTTTCCTTCTCGAGGGGTTTTTACCAATGGTGGATGAAATGACATCCATTTCTCAATCCGGGCTTCCCAACTGCTAGTTTTGCCTCTTGTGCGGTCTCCATGGGCCTCGGTCAGTGCACTTTGACTGAGGTCCTCGTCGTTCCTTGCTGGCTACAAACTACCATTGTCCAGAGGTCTTCCTAATTGCTCTTTGTTCATAAATTTCTGAGGTCTGTCCTGATTTGATACAATCATGGTACTTTGGTAATTTTTCATGGATCCAATTCGGATCAGGGAGTGTGAGTTACTGCCTTGACCAGATGGCAAATGAGTGAGTGTGAGACGATGCTCATCCATAAACAACTGGCGGTCCTCCTTCTAGTGCCAGAAATGTTGACAATGCTGGACCCACCAACATTCAGGATATCACCCCGGTATGAAGTTCCAACTAGACCTCACACTATTTGGTGTGGGAGTCCCATCCATTTTGATGGTCTAGTTGCCATTGTCTTAATTTTTTTCCTTAGCTCTTGCTTGTCATCACAAGAGAGTGGTCTACTTAGTCTTCGAGTAGTGAGGTTCATGTGCCCGGTGATTGATAATGTTACTTGTGTTAAGGTTCTTTCACCAGAGAGAGGAAGGGTGAGAGTGAGTCCCAACTCAGATGGCAGGAAATCCAACTATGTTTGGAACACACAAAACAACAGGATGTGCACAAATTTTGGAGGAGGAATCCACACGGATGTGACAGTCATAACACACAAGGGAAGATATCACATAGAACACTCAGTGGGAAATCCGCACAAGTGCGACAGTCCTTATAACAAGTTTACATGAAAGGTTCTATCTCATGTCCGGGAGGTGACCAACACAGGCAGGACAACATTAACAGCATATGCAACACACTTTCATTAATATATATTTATTAGAAAAATTGAATGAATCGAAGTGTTAAAACACAGGTTAAAGCAACATGCATTACAAGTGTTCAAGACGAATCTTACAAACAGTTACAACACATGTGTGAAAACATGTTGGTCTGTTAGCAGGATTTTGAATTAAGTGAGAGTTCCAAGACACATTGATACACCATACATCACTAACCCCATGGGTCGGACGTTGGAGCCACTACTTGTTAAGGGATAAATTCCCCTAGGGTCTTGGGTTGAAACCCTGGCAGATCGGAGGTTATCTACAAAGAAAAACACACATTCCACACAACCATGATGCTAATATAAACAAACTATAAGAAGAGAAGTGCACTTGGGGGTCCTTCGTTTGGGAAGATCCAGCCAGGGTCCAAACCCTCTTGGAGTTCCTTTTAGTCCCTCAACCTGCAAAACAATCAATTCCAAAAAGCACAACAATATATTGACCAAAAATCATAAAGAAATCATCTCCATAACATATTGAAAGGTAGTTAGCTATACAATTAAAACAACCATTCATATGTGAATCATAACATTGATATCATAAACATGAAGAAGATTTGTATCAGGAACAAGACAAGTGTTTCTTTTATTATAGATAAATAAAGTACAGAAAGGAATGATTTCACCCGAGTCTTCCTTTCACAGGCTCCAAGCAGAACCGTCCTCTGGATTCGTCCAGTCTCAAGCCTTCAAAAAACTCCTTCCATGACTTACTCCAAGATATCTCAAGTAGTAGAAAGACATCATAACACAAGGAAACAACAGTTTCCTGTAATGGGGGAAGTGCTGGAAGCACAAGGATCTTCAGACCCGGTCAGGGATAATCTCAACAGAGTGATCTTTCTCTCTATCTTCTCCTCCCTTAGGCCTTCCCATTGAATCCTTTTTATACTTCTCCCAAAGTAGTTTTTTAGTTGGGAACAGTTGGGCCACGGGCACTAATAGGTAATTAATAAGTAAAACCTGTGATCTCCACCCGAAATTAAGGAGATTTAATTTTTTAAAGTGTTTTAAGACATATACACAAGTTGGGTATACACAGACCCGCGTACACACGCGTTTAGCTCAGGGCAATGTCACGTATAGGGAGTAAAACAATGTTTTTTAAATATTTGGACCAGGTCTGGAATGAGGGGTTGCCCTAGGCCATGAGTGCATCATCACAAAAATCAAGCATGAGATTTGGAGCTATAACACTACTTACTCCTCAAAGAAAAGATTACAAACTCTCAAGGCTATGTGGGAGGAGCCAAGGTGAAAAAATTCCTTCCTATGTACAAATGAGGGGGTATTTATAGCCAAGGGTGAGACTGACCCTTGTGGCTGTTCGACTTCCCTCATGATTGTTTGAATTCAATGACCTTTCAACTTTACATGACTCTTCATATGACAAGTAGGTCTCTTTGAATTCCACGTTAAATTACATTGATTGACAGTATGGCCTTTTGGTGCACTAAGATGTCTTTTTACAGGCAATCTTAATTCCTACATTAATAATCAACCCAGGGAAAGTCTTTTTATTTCAAGAGTGTCAACACTATATATGCAGTGAATTCAGAGGTTAACTGATGATGAAATAAATTGGAATCGTTGCAATTACTAATGAATATCTCTTTAAATTCAATCCAAACCACTTTGAAAGAAATAACTCTAAGAGAAATTCATAACACACTTTACAATTCTCCTTAACCTATTCTGAAAGCAAATGAATCTAAATACAAATGGAAAGAGTCACCCTTGGAAATCTTAATTGGAATTGAAATTAACTCATTTAATCATGAAAGAGAACTATAAAAATTGAACAACAAATAGTAATTGAACAACAAACGATAATTAAACAACAAATGATAATTGAACAACAAATGATAATATAAGCATCTCATGGAAAGAAATCAATTCTATCTTTGAACTCTATGATAAAATTACTTAGAACGAACAACGGTATAATTCTAGAACTAACATAACCAATTCAATCAAGAGAATCACACATATGTAACACACGGCTAAATTTGAATCTTGAATAAACAACAAATGTGAATCAAAATCGTCAATCCTCATGGTAATTAGAATGATATTAACTTAACAATAACAAACAATATAGAATAAACATAAAGGATTATAACACAGGTGAAGCAATAAATCTTCTCTCGACTAGGCCCAAAGTCTCCAGAAGTCCTTGCTATTAGATACTCAGAATATGATTATGAATTAAACACAATCTTCTTCATTAAAATAAGTAACAGAGTTACAACATCACCAAGATAAAAGTATTATATGTGAAAAAGAATAGTTACAAACTGTGAATTTCTGAACTAGCCATTCAGTCTTCCTGTCGGCCTTATATAACATTTAGGAAAGTAAACAGATAAAATAAAATCCTCAGGATTAGGGGATCCTAAGGATTTCGCATTACTCGATCTGATTCCATCATAAAATAAGATCGGTCTGCTCAGTCTTCCATTGTCCTGCTTTTCCTTAGACATTGTCTTTTTCCTTTACGAGCTGTTGTTGTTCTGTCAATTTAAGATCCATCATCCAATCTGCGTCTTCTACACATAAATATAGTAAATGTCAGTTTTCCGTGCATGGATTTATCTAATTTTTTACTAATTTCTTTTACTCAACTTCGGCTATTGTTTCTTCTACTTTTATCCACAAAATGAAGATAAACATGTGAAGACGAATGCTAAATAAAGCTATTTATAAGGAGAAAACATACCTTTTTCTCATCCCAACATACTCCCCAGCTTACCTTATTGCATGTCCTCATGCAATCAAATGGTTTAGGTGTAGTTGAGTTAGGTAATAAGCATGATATACCTCCTCCTTATAAACTCTATAACCGTTTTTCTTTTTAAGCACAACAAAAGCCTGGTTCACTTCTTAATATGTCGATTTATAATCACTGTGGTACCTATCTGGGGGATACCATATGATTGGGCTTCTATACAGACACCCTATCCATTCAGGCCCCATGGTTAAGACCATGTTAATGTACTTATGGAAGCGAGAGGACACAGCTTTAAAATTCCGGTATCAAAATGGTTCTCTATTCCTTACAGTATTGCTAGATGATTCCCACCTTTGTCTGGCTGCAGACAAAGCTTCTTCTTTGATCTCCTAGAAGTAATCCTTCCTTGCTTGTATAATGTATGTGTGGAACAGCCCTAATTGGACCACAACACGAAATCACTTCATAAATTTCTTATGCATGACAGAGAGATGCAGGGGTTTTGTAGGCTCTCCCCTAACCCATAGGTTGATGCCGTATTCTCATTTTCTAAAAGTATTATGGGGCTTGGCCCATTTGATCAGTTAGTAGCAAAGGAAAGAAAGGTTTGGAATTGGATATCCCCTATAAAGGGGCCAGGGTTGTTATCTCTATCATCTTCTAAAAAGAAACTATGCATGTAAAGTTCACAGAAGACGTGTTGTACTTGCTCATTCTGTTCTATGAAACACTTGATGAAGTCTGGGGTGGTCTTGATTTCCACAGACTTTCCAGCTTTAACAAATTTGATCTTCAGTAGGAGGTACCTTTCTAGGAGGAAAAATGCATAGTTGGTAGCAGGAGCTCGACATGATAGGGTATCTGAGTAGAGAGAGCAGACAATCTCCAATTGCTCTTTAGCCTTTTGTAACTTGACCTGTGATTTTTCAACCTTCTTCTGCTAAGCCTTGTACTGAGAGAAGATCTCATCCTCAGTGGTTGTGAGTGCCTCGAACTTCTTCCTTAATTATTGATGTACATGTAGGGGTACTACTTCCTTTTTGTGCTGAGTTCATTCTTGCTGGACCTTAATTAGTTCATTCTTCAAATTCCTAATGACTTCTTCCCTTACTAGGGGAATGTAGGTAGGTGTCTCCTCTATTTGGGCCTCATCATCCTATGTTTCCATAGGATCAATCTAAACAACAGCCTCATCCGCTTCTTGAATCATGCAATAATAAACTTGGATGTTTTCTTCAACATCAATTTGAACGGCAACGTTCATAGTAGGGAAGTCCATTTGGATCTCTTGTGGGCAAACACAAGGGGTCTTTAGTCTGCATTTCATTGTCTTCTAAAAGACATGGCTTTGTCTGAGTTTCTTTTCAATAAACCAAAAGAGTCTTAGTCTGGATTTCAACATCTTTTCTAGAACAATGTTCTGCTTGTGTTCCTTTGGTCTCCATTTCCACTTTCAATTTTCTAACCCTGACTACTTCCTTCAACCACTATCTTAGCTGCCCAATTGTTCTCTTTTGCTTCCTATACCTTTTAAGCATATTTTTGAGCCCATCCTTGTAGTTTTTCTTTGTTGTGAGACTTCTGACCAGCAGTGGTACTGCTGCATTTACCTCAGGTTCATGCTCAGGTGGAATTGTGTTGACATCAGGGAGGGGTTCAATTGGAACCGTATCTCCAGATGGATATTCACCTTCTAGTTCTCTTTCGTCATGAATTTCTCACTCAGGAGACACCAATGGAATGCTGTCTCTTGAGAAATTATCGTTCTCAGCGCTTTCTTCTAGGTGGGCCTCATCCTCATTGGAATTCATAAAAATAGCATTTCCTTGCTGGTTTTCACCTCCCAGAGTTTCATCTGTAGGATTTTCTTCAGCTGGGGGGTCCAATTGACCGATAGTTGTTGCTTGATTTTCTTCCCAAATGGTTTCATCTACATGCACTTTTGCTTCAAGGGGTTTTTCCACAGAAGGGATTGGTTCCTTTTGTTCTTCCAAAGTATTAGTAAATGAAAGGGTTTGATCATAACTAGGAATGCCAATAGAGGCAAACTGGTTGGGCACACAATTTTGTCCTTCAACATTCTCAGCTTGTTCCCTTCCTTCACCAAATATCCCCATGTTTTCTAGTACCTTGGCCATCCCTTCCTAATAGTCTTGCAAGGAGTCATTCTGCGGACTTGGAGGTGGTGTGTGAGATGGTCTGGCCTCATTTATTTGAATTGGGGTATGTCGCTACGACTTCACCTTCATAGAGAACCTTCATTTTATTGGGTTCGAGGCCATAGAGGAATTCTTCCTTTTCTGTGTCCTTTTCGGACATGGGGTTCTTGGCCCTTGCTATTCTGTTGCAGGGTTTTCTATAGGTGGGGCTAGAGTAGGATTTACAATATTGTCCTAGGTTAGTTTTTGATGGGCCAGTCCATGTATGATAATCAATTTGATCATCCCATGATGAATGATGACGGTATGTGGGTCCTTTACTTTTCTAACTCGATGAGAAACATCATGCCATAGGGAATTTAAATAAAATAGAAAGTTAACTGAAATTTTCTACTTTAAAATGGCTAACAGTTTGACTTCGCAGGGCTTTACCACATCCTTTCGATCGTCGCATGTGATGTACCTCTACACAATGATTGCCAATTCCTACCATGGATGTCTTAACGCTGAAGGGTGAATCCCTTTCCCTGTTTACACCAATTTCTCACACGGGTCCTTAAATACTGCGACCGCATTGTACAGAAGGACATGTTTGTTTGTCCATTTTGTTCCTTTTGCTGGAAGTCCAGTGACTTCAGCTATGACTTCTTCAGATACTGTTATATTCCTGCCTCTTACCATGGTGCTGCCATTTTGCAAATTCTATAGAAATTCAAGTGTCATCTCTTTGTGAAATCCCTGAAATTTATTCAAATATTACAGCCAGCTAGTGTGCTCGAGAATTGCACGAGCCTGGTCTGATACCATGAGCACTGTGGGTTTGTTTTGGATGGATCTTCCTCCCATGGCTATTGTTTTGCTATGATTGGTTCACTTGCATGCACTTCTCTCACACTTCTATAGTTTAGAATAGCAGGAGAGAATGTTAAAAAAATTAACAAGGAAATGACGTTGTTTTGGGAATTAATATCATATACAGTTAAGTCATTTGTCTCATCAGCAATATTTTATGTAGGATAATAATAAATTCGCATGCTATCCATAATGGTTTTTGTCCTTCCTTCAATCTGAAATACTTTGATAATTATTACACATTAACAATCATCATGTTGTCCTTTAACCAGAAATTAGTTTAATAATTATCACACAATTATCCATAAACTGTCACACATGTTGTTAATATGCAGACCATCCCCCCTCTAATGAGAAAAGGGCATCCACATTTGCCAAGCATGGGAAAAACAAGAGAAAGCGTCGGTAATTCATAAATGCAAGCAAACAATACATCATCATAGGAGTTCAAAAGTACTTGAACCGTTGGTTAGGGTTGCATGAAGGTCAATCATACACCTTCGTGAAGGTATTGAAGAGTGGGATAGATGATAGATCGATAAGACCTAAGGATTAGCGACCTGTGCGAAGGCAGGAGCAGGGAGTATAAACTGACATCACGACCATCTCAGGGTGAAGAAACTTGGTTCCAGCATCCCCCCATACTGCTTCGGGTGAGACTTCGGTTCACACTCCGCGGTCTGATACCGAAAGGGCTAGTAGTGTAGGGATTTGTTTAGCTGACTAACATTGAACCTGGGTTAGGGCCCACAAATCCAACAAATGGTTCCATTTCCAGGACCGGGAATCTGCATGAGAGATGTGTGATGTCGTATCACTGGAATCCAACTAAGAAAGAGTTCGAAGGCTGGTTGGATAGGAAGATCCACAAATTCGTGGCGCAAGAGAACAAAAATCTCTGGTTGACAAAGGAATAGTGGCTAGACAGGTACCTGTATACAAAAATCCATGAGATATTTTTTTGTTCCTTTCCAGTTGAGTTGTATGAGTAGATTGCGAAGCTAGCGGATAGCCAAGGAAGGTGGAGGCTTGATGGTCCTATTGTCTGGACCCCAGAGTTAATCCAAATACTGGAAGCCCCTGAGGATAAGATTGCCCACTTTGTCAATCATTGGCTCAATCGTATCATAGGAGGTTTCTGATTGAATTCGCGGTCTATACCTCAATTAGTTACAGCGAGGCAGAGCGGCGCTTTTTCAAAGGTCCACGAGGTAAGTACTTGAAGTCTTTAAATACTTGGATTAAGATATTATTGTGCAAAAAGCGGGTTATGTAGCTACCTTGATGTTCGAAGCTATGGGAAGTGGAAAGACTTACATGAACGAAGGAAGAAAGGGTCCTGAATATAGCCCACTTATTTCACCTCCTTTGAGTGATGACGAGGGAGTAGCGCAGGCTTCTACGAGAAGTGTAGTTCAATTGATAATACAAGGGTTCCCATGACTACAACCTCCACCTACACCACCTCCACCTCCACCACCATCACCTGCGACTTCTCCCACACCACCACCACCTCCACCACAATTCAACATGGCGAATTCAGTGAAGTTGCCATTGTTTAAGGGCTTGGGAAATGAGGACTCAGACCAGTTCTGGTTCGTCGTAAAAGCTGTATGGGAAGCTCAAGGAATCATAGACGATCACATGAAGAAGGCGATGTTGCTTAGTTCTTTGCAGGATCGCGCGCTAACTTGGTACATCAAGTACTCTAATGATAACCCAAATGCTGTGTTGGTAGAGATCCAGACTGCACTAAATAAAGAGTTCAGTAGGCCTAAATTTGAGGTGCAATCGATTGTGGGGTTCAAGGAAATCATGATGAAAGAATTTAACAGATGGGGTGTCACAAAAAAAGATTACGACCTATGCAGAGGCCTTGGAGATTGCAATAAGACTGCATGAAACATCGATGCAAGATCCGAGTATGGGGGCTTTAGTAGATCCATGCACAATTAAAAACCTTTGCCTCGAAATGAAAAGTTTAAAGCAATATAGAACAGTTCGGCCAAAGGTGTGCGAAGAGATATGGTGCCCGAAATATAAAGGTCAGGGGCATGACAAAGACCACTGCCCGGTATTTGCGAACTATATTGCAGGAGGAGGACCAATGCCTTTGTGGCTGGAAGCCCAAGCAGGGCTGAGTGTGGGGCCTACGTTGTGGTGCACTATATGTGAGGTAGTAGGGAAACAAACGACTGATAATTTTCATTTGCTACAGAAGTTTGTACAAATAATGAAACAACTATTCTGCAACTTTTGTATATTGGTAGGGCATGATTAGTGCAATTTCCAAAGTTATGAATTGATGATGGATAGAACACCCACCTAAAGAGTTCAGGAAGAAACACAGCCTGTTGACTAGGGCATTGGGATGGTGCAGACAGGCTTTCAGGACCACGGATGAGGCCGAGGTGAAGGAGGACGTGGCAGAGGTCAGGGATAGTTGATCTGTTACAATTGTGGAGGACCATGACACTATGTCCACGAATGCACTAACCCAACGCGTCCATGATGCAAATATTGTACTTAGTTTGATCATGAGACTGAGGACTGTCCTACACTAATAGCAAGGATACGCAACAAAAGAGTGCTACCTCCACAACCGACTCAGAACCTACAGATGATGAGGGCTGAGCCTTGCGAAGAAGTTACGAATGTGAATATAGTGCTCCAAAGTGGAATTGCAACGGGCGATGATAAGGGGAAACAACCTGAAGACAACGCGTGTGATTTGATAATGAGATCTAAGACATTTATTAAGGTATTACAGACTTATGTGCATGGATGTTCCTATTCTATTTTATGCAATGGATCGATAAGATTGTGAAAATACACAGACAATGAAGAAATAAAAAAGCATAATAGACTAACACACATAAACACAACAAATTTAATATGGAGTTCACCCAACACTCCTAGGCTACATATCCTGGTCCAGCCTTCAGTGGTGACCTCTCTATTATGTCTTCAGAACAGAGTTTTACAACAGTGTGAGCTCAACTTGAGTCTCAACACACAACAGATACACAACAAGAGTTTGGTTGAACCTCTCAAGCTTCTCTGAGTACACAGACTCTCTCAATCACTCTCTTCTCTGTCTTTTCTCTCTATCTTGGCACTACCTGCAATACTGCTTGCCTCTGTTTGTTCTCTATCTATGGCTTTAAAGCCAATCTGGGCTTCCTGTTTGTTTCTCCTTCTCGACTTTTTGTCTCCCCGCCTCTGTCTGCTCGAATCCCTCTTCTAACGTTACACAATCATTGCATAATGCATAAAGGGGAGGTGGCCACCTATTCTGCAACATAAGAGTGCCTCGGGCCTTTGGAAGCCCTGAAACAGCCGCTCTCTGTCAACACAGGGAAATGTATTTGAAACTGAGAAAATCCACCAAAACACAGTCTTCCGGACTTCAAATCTTTAGAATTGCGCCCTATTCTCCTATCAGGTTCACCTATAAGTCGCTATCACATGTCGCAATGGCTTGTCCCTTTGTATTTTGGAAATACATTAAAGTTGTGAAAATAACGTAAAAAATGGCTCCCTTTGGACTTCAAACATTATGTATTTTCATTCCCAACCTCTTCGGGTCCAAGTTTTATCGCATCGACACTGTTTCTTTGTATTTTGAAATACACGGAATTATATTAAAAATGTCAATTGACGGATTTGAAACTTTATAGCATATTGTTTGTAATTCTATTGGGTCCGATTGTCGCATATATATGTGTGTGTGTGTGTGTGTGTGTGTGTGTGTGTTCGCCCTTTTGCATGGCTCCGATGCGACTTTGTAATGCGACTAGTCGCAGTCGCATGTCGCATGGGCCCTGGGTGATGGTAAGTGCTTCTATTGAAATCCACTGATGCGATATGGCAGTGCAACGTGGGCTATCGATCTGCGTGCTTGATCGACAGTCCTCGTTGACCCCACCGATCGTTATCGCAACATACATATGATCTCTACCAATATCTACCAATTGCGATTCTCCGATTAGATCTGGACCGTTGATCACCCAGATCTAACCGCTACTATGCAAAGTTGCCGATAACCCATTTTCTTCACTGTTTCTTCATAATTTTGGCCGTCGATAGTGTTTTCCGCCTTTTTGAAAGGTTTTGTCATGCGATTTTTTTGGTCTTTTAAACGATTTTAAGTAGATTTCGAAGACTCTAGAGAGTGTTTTAGGATCCAGTTGGATCATGCCTTCCCATTGAAAAGGTTTTTGGACCACCAAAAGTTGGTTTTCAAGCATCGCTCAAGTAAGGATACAACTTCCTCACTTGTCCAATCTCTATCCATTTTGCACTGCTGGGTTTTGAACCTTTGAGTCCAATTCTTAGGTACTCAACATCCCCTCTGCACGTAGTTATCACCTTCCTGTCTAGAACTGTATCTTCCTACAACTCATTGAGATATTCAGGAAACAGATCTTCAATAGAAGGCAATTGACTTTGCTCTTTGGGATCTTCAATTATTGAAGATTCAAACAGTCTTAAATTTGCTGCATTTACCACTGAATAGATGTGCATGTAAGCTGGCAAATCAAGGCGGAAAGCATTCTCACCAATTTTCTCAAGTATCTTGAAAGGCCCATACCTTATTGGCTTCAGATTCTTTCCTTCACCTTGCATTTTGTCTTTCCTGATATACAGCCAGACTTGATCACCAAATTGGAAGCTATGATCCATCCGATGCTTATCATGCCTTGCCTTGTACTTGGCTTGGCTCTTTTCCAGCTGTTCCTACACCGCCTGGTGAATTTCTTGGATCTGTTCAATGAACTTGGTTGGTTTGTCCACATTGCTGTGTCCATCAACCGCTATGTCTTTTTCAAAGACAAAATCCAAGGGAGACCTTGGTATAAAAATAAAACAAGTCTCAAAAGGAGATCTCTATGTAGAAGAATGCTTAGCACAGTTGTAAGCATGTTGCATATCACATAAATGTTCATCCCAAAGCTTGGGATGCTTGCTCCAATAACCCCTGAGCAACTGGATCAGTCTCCTATTGACCACCTCTATTTGGCCATCTGTTTGTGGATGAAAGGCTGTGCTCTTCTTCAGTCTGGTGTCCATCAATTCCCAGAGACTTGACCAAAACTTCCTAACAAATTGGGAATCTGAATCAGATACTATGGAAGTGGGTAGCCCAAAATGCACCCGGATATGTTGAAAGAACAATTTCACTGTTTGTTCAGCTGTAATTTGCTTGTTACAAGGTATTAAAATACACCTTTTACTGAACCTATCCAAAATAACATACAAATAGTCATGACCTTTTCTAGATTTTGGCAATCCCCCAACAAAATCCATGGAAACACTTTCCCAAGGACGAGAGGGAACTATAAGTGGAGTGTACAAGCCTAGTTTTCTATTGCTGGGCTTGCTTTTAGCACACATGGTACACCCTTTAATATATCTAGAAACTGTTTCGTGCATTCTTGGCCAATAGCAGAATCTTTGCAGCTATGCCACTGTTTTTCTTACACCAAAATGACCTAATATCAAAGAAGTATGTGCTTCCCTAATTATGTTAACTCTTTCAGTTTGTGGAATGCATAGCTTTCCCAAATGATACAAGAGTTGGTCCTTAACATAATAGTCCAATTCTTCTACTTTTTTTCCATGACATAAAGTTGCATATACATCTTTAAAATCTATATCTTGAACATACTGTTCAATGTAGCTTTCATGCATTACTGAGTTATGCTTAAGTATAGTTGATGCATTTATAATTGGTCTAGACAACATATCTGCAACTTTATTGTGTATGCCCTTCTTATATATGATGATTAGATGAAACTGCTGTAGGAAACCCATCCACCTATAGTGTCTTGATTGCTACAATTTAGTTTGTGAATGAAAATACTGAAGTGGCTGATGATCAATATGTACAACTATTTCTTTGCCCATTAAGTAATGTTTCCACTTTTTTACACTCTGTACTAATGCATACAATTCTTTATCATATGTGGGATAATTAACTACTGCAAAATTAAATGTCTCAGAATGGTAGCATATGGGTTTACCATGTTGCATCAACACTGCTCCCATGGCATAGTCACTGGCATCTGTTTTGATCTCAAATGGTCTTTGAAGATCTGGCAATGCTAGTACTAGTGCTGTACTAATTTTTTCTTTCAAGGTGTCGAAGGCTTTCTGCTGTTTGCCTCCCCACTGAAACACCTTTTTCAATCCTATCAAAGCATGTAAGCGAGCTGCAATTAAGGAAAAGTTAGCAATAAACTTTCTCCAATACTGTGCTGCTCCTAGGAAGCTTCTAACTTATGTAGTAGATTTGGGTTTAGGCTAGTTTAAAATGACTTCAACCTTAGAGGGATCTATCTTCAATTCACCAGCCCCTACAATATGACCCAAATAATTCAAAGATGTTTTGCCAAATTCACACTTTGATAATTTAACATAGAGATTTTATTTTTTCAAAACATCTAGAGTCTACTTTACATGCTTCAAATGTTATTCCCATGTTTTACTGAAAACAAGAATGTCATCCAAATATACAATTACAAAATCATCAATAAAAGGCCTGAGTACATCATTCATAACTCTCATGAAAGTGGTAGGAGAATTAGTCAAGCCAAAAGGCATAACTAGCCATTCATACAACCCTTTCTTTGTTTTGAAAGCAGTCTTCCATGCATCTTGCTCTGCTACTTTGACCTGATGGTAACCACTATGGAAGTCCAACTTGGAAAAGTAAACAACTTCTTTCAGCTGATCCAATAGATCATCAATGCGAGGAAGGGGATAACGATCCTTGATCATTATTTTATTGAGTGCTCGGTAATCAATGCACATCCTCCACGAACCATATTTCTTCCTCACCAACACGATTGGAGATCCGCATGGTGATGTGCTTGGTCTTATGAACCCTTTCTCAAGTAGTTCCTCTATCTGCTTCTTGATCTCTACACTATCTAAAGAAGATAACCTGTACATTCCGATGTTAGGCAATGGAGTATCTTGCTACAAATTAATATCATGTACAATTTCCCTTTTGGGTGGTAGACCTTTAGGTTCTTGAAATAGGATATCATATTCTGAAACAACTTTTTCTAAATCATCTTGCTATTTAGCATCATAACCTTCAAATACATTGAATTTATCAGGTTTCTTTTCCTTTACAACCATTAGTAAAAGTTTCTTGCATGAATTTACAATTCTTTTCATCTACCCTGAGTTTATGAGAGTATAATTATTCTTGACTTTATGAGCTCTTACAATATATTTGATTCCATCTTTAACGAGTTGATACTTATTTTCAGCTCTATAGAAAATGGCTTTTCTATCATACAAGTAAGGACTTCCTAAAACAATTCCACATATATCCAAGGGAATGATATCTAACTCAACTT
>APFE031710504.1:0-10669 GCA_000404065.3 Pinus taeda
AGAGCCACCACAACTGAGCACTTCCCTGTATTATTATTTTCCAATATAATCCCAAACTATGTAGAAATATTGGGTTATGTAACCCAAATCATGACTATGGAAAGGATTAATGCAGGAAAAGAAAAAGGCCTTTAAATTCCCAAATCTGAACTAGAACCACTGCAACTGAAATCCTCCATATGTATAGCCCTAAGAGCTAGTATATATAATATAAAAGAGAAGGGGATTACCTTGCATCAAAACAACCAACTCAAGTCCTTTATTTAATGGCCACTAAGACCGAGCGTGCATATATTTTTAAATATCAGATGACCCTCTTTTATTATCTCTCAGTGCTACTAATGTTTCTCCCACTTCTTGCAATGTGACCAATCCTTGTGACCATAGTGATTAACCTCAAGAAGAAAATGGGTCCACACTTAACGCGTCATATGTGTACATGTCACACCAGCTTGTTTCTTATTGGTAGTTGCCATGTCCACCCAACTTACATCACCCCGACTCATCCAAAAGTGCACACAAAGGAGATCTTCCATGAGACAAACTTCAAGAGATGGAGATTTTTCATTAACTATTATTCCTCTTTCTGTTAATTATCATCCTTGGCCCTTTTTAAAATACCCACAAGCTTATGCCTTTTGGGACAAGTCAATAGTTCCGTATGGAACCCCTGTTAGTCCTTGCGCCAATAAGGGATTACATGTTGCTCTGACCTCCTCCGTATTGGTCGACCTTACATGTCAGCCTAAATCCAAATATTCCTAGTGCTTCCCTCACTTGTAATTCTTTGGACATTCTAGGGAAATTAACTACTAAGACATGTTAACCTACCCTGACGCTTAATTATTATTTTCTCCTGAAACTTGTGTTTTGTCTCTCGGCTCCTATTAGGTGACATAATTCCGTTGAAAGGGAAAATTGATTAAGTGCCTAGATCCTCCACAAGTATATGCAAACTTTGGCTCCTTGGTGCTTACAAGCCTTCACACATCCTCTATTGCATATTCTAACACCACTCCTTAAGGGGTTCAATGCTATATTTTACAATGTTTAGTATATGGTGTGAATGCCTCAATCTTGGTTACATGAATTAAAAAAAGTCTACCACAACACAATACCCTACATTATTGATAATATACAAGTGTGGATTAAACCAATTACATATGATATTTTAGAAGGACTGGTTTGAGGCATAAATTAATTCAATTCAAACTGCACACACTCTCCACTCTGCATGTCTAATTAACTTCAAAGCATAAATATATACAGTAGTGGGCATCCTTCTAGATCCATGAATGGTGCACCAGATATCCCAATTTTGGATTTAAAATACAACCTCCCAAACATCTTAATCCTCTCCTAAAAAATTCCTAATAATAAATAAATTAAATGGAAAACCAAGAATTCTCCTAATCTAACCAAATCCACACTTTGAGGAACCAACTCATCTGGAAAAAAGGATTGACCTTCTGGGTCAATTAGGTTTTATGATGCTCCTACATCATATTCCCAAGGAAAAAAAAATCATGATCTCATAATCATGAGTTTTATGCTGCTAAAGTCCTCCAAGATCCCAAATTTTATGTTGTAGTTTGTCATTTTCTTTACTGTTCTATTGTTTCTTTGTTATTTCTTGCAACCCCAAGATCCCAAACCTAGTTTTTTTTAATGTTGTCTCTCTACTCTAGCTTCCATTATCAATTATTTTCCCATAGTTGTAGTGATTGTTGTTGCTCCTCTACTTGAGAGTCTTTATCGTTGATCTTTCTCCTTTCATTACTACTTGTATTTGTATGCTACCTCTCTAAGTTGGACACATTTCTTCTTGACAAAAAAATTGAAGCTTACACCAATAATTTCCCAACATTCCAAAATATTCAAAATCTTGTTCCATGTATCCTCTGTTAGTTGCTTTTTTTTTGTAGTTCTATACTCATCTGTTGTATCCAAAATGCTTCCCTTAATTGATCTGGTGTAGTGATTCATGTTTCCTTGTCTTGTTGACTTACTAAGGTTATAATACACAATTCTTCTGTTGCTTTTGTTTTCCACATATTAACTATCTCAAGTGGGATCCTTTCATCCTTACAACTAAAAACATAGAAACAATCCTCCATATGTTTCCTTTTTAGTGCAACAACTTCAAAAAATTTCCAATAGTTCATTGTATTCTTGTTGCATTCAATTGCATCTTTAGATTATCTAATAATACCATGATTTCCACTTCCTCATTGATATAATGGAAAAAACAGATTATATATTGCAATTCACATTCTTTCAAATCTTCCTTTGTTTCAAAAATTCCTTGAATAAGACTTGTTAAAACTCATATTCGTCCATTTCAAGCCCCATCTTTTGGTTTGTCTCCATCTTCAATACCACTTGGGCTATCTTCATTTTCACAAGTATAAACATCTCCAAAAGCATTATGCAAAATATAACTAGCATTTGAAGTTTTGAAATTTAGGATCAAATCATATTTTGCATTTATCTCCTCCTTCAAACTCCTTGAATGCACATGTTGCTTATATGCACTTGACACAATAAAATTTCCATGACCTTCCACTATTTTCTTCTCCTCCATGATTGCATTGGTGCATTCCTTCATTAACCATCTCACCTTTCTACAATCTAACTCATTTCCAATCCAAGTTACATCCTCCATACTTTCATTTCTATTAAATTTATTCTGATTTCCTTCAGTATTTTCTCCTTGTTCCCCTATTACCTTCAACCTGTCTCTTTGAAATTTGTCAGCCTGTAAAACATTATGTTCTTCATCGAACCATAGATCATACCAATTGTTACTCCTCTTGTCACCCTAAAGTAGTTTCTTCCATTCAATTGTCAATTTGTGGTGTGAGAGTTACAAGAATTCTCTCCCACTTCCCTTGATTAGGCGCTCAAAATTATGCTCAAAAATCAAAGTGTCAGAATTTTTTTAAAATCAGCTTCCGATCGAACATCTCGTCTTTCTGATTCCAACGGTGTGAATGACACTCAAATTCGAGCTCGTATGCAGAAGTTAGAGAAATTCAAAGTTCATATTTGACTTGCTTACATGACAAGATTGGATGACGTGGCAGGCTCTTCAGCGAATGAGGAGGTGCCAAGTGTTGGTGCACTAAAATGACTACTAAAAGCAATCTTAATATGTACATTAATTATCAACCAAGGGCAACTCTGTTTATTTCAAAAGTGTTCAACATTGTCTATGCAAGTGAATTCAGAGGTTAATTCAAAATGAAATGATTTAGAATCGTTGCAATAATCAACATCTAATTCTCGAAGTTCAATCCAAGCAAATATGAAAGAAAAACCTTAAAAAAATTTCAAATATATTTTAACCTATTGTGCAGAAAACTAAATTTGAATGCAAGTAAAAGAAATCACTATTAACAGATCTAACTAGCATCAACAAGAACTCATTCTATAAGAAAGGATAGTGGAAGATTACATCATAATAGTGATGAGAGCCATACATCATCACTATCATAAAATGTACTCATAACCAGCGTATAAAAAAAAATAACAAGGATACAATAGCCATAAAATCCACATATAAACCAATAGATTTACACATGAAATACCAAGAAGAAGGAAATCTTATTAATGAATGCATAAGCCAACTAGGTTTAGGACTTCCATGTACCACTCGAAAATAGATTGTCTCAACCAAATATTTCTTTCAACATGCCATATTCCAAGAAAGAATGTGGGACTCATAACCAAAATCAACCAGGGCTTCCCGAGGCTACACCACATCACCCTCATTAATAGAACCAGGCTTTACCACAATCCCCACCGAATCACTAGGCTCTAAAAAATCATGGATGCGACCATACTTCCACGTACCACTCAAACATACATTGGCTCAACCAAATATTTCTTTCAACATGCCATATTCCAAGAACGAATGTGAGACTCATAATCAAAATCAACCAAGGCTTCCTGAGGCTATGCCACATCAACCTCATTAATAGAACCAGGCTTTACCACAATCCCCACCGAATCACCAGGCCCTAAAAAAGCATGGATGCCATCATATTTCTCCACCTACTGTGAGGAATTTTCCTGTCTCCTAGCCTCTAGGATTTATCATACATCCCACCATAGAATGATCGAGGATACCTAGGCCTAATCAAGACTCCACCCTCCAGGATTTATTATATATCCTTCCATTCACCGATCAAGTATTCCTAGGCCTGATTGAGGGCACCCACCTCTAGGATTTACCGTATATCCCACCATTTACTAGTTGAAGATTCCTAGGCCCACTAAAGCAACACAAAAATATGGATTTACCGCGACCCACAATCTAGTTTAGGGGTTACTAGGCCAAGTATTTACCACAATCCACATTCCAATTCAGGGATCACTAGGCCATGTGTTCTTTCTTTCAGAGACCACCTCACTCAATTTTGAGTCCATTTGGCAATCCAACTCAACCAAAACATGAGAACCCCATCACACCATGGTTATCCATAAATGGAAAGGTAAGGCTGAAGAACATTGTCACACCTGGAAACCCATGCCAATGACACCAAGAGAACCAAGAACATGCATGCATAACCATGCATGCCAAAACTAGCAAGGAAATTATACATGCAACGCGATACCTGCAAATAATCCCACTATAGTCGCTTAATCCTGCTCTTCCTTTCTTTATATTTTTCTTCCTCTTGCCTTCTTTGCTTTTCTTGATCCAATGCTAAAGTGCTCCAATAAAACTCTAAGTTTCCAAGAGTGTGAGAGAGAGAGAATAGAGAGAGAGCTCCAAAACTGAATTGACAAAAGGTTACACTGACAAAAGCTACCAACTAATCCTTAGAAGCATTGTGCTTGCATTCTTGAGGTTATCTATGCCTTACAATCATAAAAATATGTTCTACGATGAATTTGATATCCATTGACCTGAATGGTAGAAAAGAATACAAGCATAGTTGTTTCTTGGGTGAGTATTTTATTGACTTGTTCCAAGTACATCGTGGACTTAAATGTTGTGGTTTCATTTGTGAGCCAAAGCATACAATATCATTATTGAAGATCAAGTTTTATCTTTCTGTAAGAATTTGGTATTAAATTATTCGGAGAAGGATACAATATTCTTGATTTTGATTAAAGTTGCACCAAATGGACTCTCTGAAATAAATATGTTATATTCAGGAATCTAAAGAACAATGGAGGAATAAGTCACATGTTTAAAGAGAATGGATTTCTATTTTATCAGCATAAGAAGAAACTAAACTTTACCCAAATTTTTATTTCATCCGTCAAAAGAAGAAGGTATGTGTTTTCCTGAATATTTCTATAGTTTCCACTTGACAAAAACATCAAAGGCAAGTTATTTTTGTGAAAGTAGGTGGATTGTTTCATTTTGACACAATCCATTTTCGGATTCTTATGTGAACTCGATGTTTTGATTGTTCACATACCCTTTCAATTTGTTAACACAAATTAACAATATGAGTGTGTTTTAATTGGGGAATCATTCTTTGTAACTCAAATACTTCCAAAATCTCATTTCTAATGGCGTTGGGAGCCTATGGAATTAAAAATACTTAACTACAGATCTATATGAGGTTATTTTTTATCAGTTTGGAAAATTTGTTGTTGTGACCCTGTCGGCAGAGTACACCTATATGAGATTGTTTTATCAATATTAGGAATTACATAATCTTACTCAAGTGTTAGAAGTGTGTGTAAATACCCACCTTTCTTGTTAAGAAATTAACAAATGCTACAAGTGGTCATATGTAATCTTATGTAAGTTCTACCACACTCATAGGTGGTGGGTATAATTTATGGGAATGATTGTAATAATGCTTTTTTTCTTCCTTTGGGGGAAAATTATTAAAATAGGGCGCAGCCTAATGGTGCAAATTTTTAACTTATTTAATTAGAATCTCACAACATGATTTTTGGTAGGATTGTGTGGTTATATTGTTTAAATTGCACTTCTCAATGCAGAAATGGATTCAACACCTTAGAAAACCTTTGGGGTACTCAGATTGTATACACCTAACAATTTAACTATGATTTTTGCAAATTTCTAACTAGATTTTGAGAAAAATTGGCTAAAAAATCTGGCCATAAAGTGCCAAAATTTTTCCTTGGTAGATTACTAAAAGTTAAAAACAGTGTTTCTAGGTGGTTAATGGATTAATACTTCTTATGCACATATATTATATACATGATAAATACATGCATGCATGTGGTATTAGAAAAACTTGTATGGCTACTAAATAACCAACTAGATGCATCTGCTATATCCATGACCTGATTGCTGGCATGTAGGGTGAACAGGGGCATTATTAGCTTGTGTGGAGTAATTCACGAAATTTTCTGAAAGGAAAATGACCCTACCCTAGGCCCTACATGCATGAATGTGGTATAATGAAAACTTGTATTGCTAACCAATGACCAACTAGGCTTGCCTATGTGATAAGCTAGACCCATAACTTGATTGATGTGATGTAGGGAAAACAAGGAATACACAGATAAACTTGTGTGGTGTAAGTTATATGACCCTACCCTAGGCCCAATTAGGAAGTAACAGTCAACTAGAAGCCAAACCAAGCATGGTATGGAAAATCTAGAAAAAAAGAAGCCAGGAAATTCTTAAGCAGGTACAGTTGTTGTGTGAGACATGCTAGATGGTAGAAGCTCATACAAAACCATTGCTTCTTTAGGGATTCTTTGCACCAAAAAGACTGGACTCTACTAGAATCTACGATGGTGCCTTGGATATTGCTGCAAATAAATCTAAACCCTTAGGTCCATCATGACAACTTCAACACAACCATACTAAGTCGCTAAAGCATAAACTAAAAAATATTATAACAAAAATTGCACTAAACTACAATTGGAATTTTAGAATCTTAACTGAGATCATTGAAAAATCCAATAGTAGCATGCAAGGTCATCTCTTTAAAATCCATAGAAGGATTTGAGTGTCTATTGGGAGGCATATAATGCATTTTTTTGAAAGAAAAGTTATGTGAAAGGGGCAATAGAGGGGAAGAGTACTGAGAAACGTACAACAAAAAGTAGAACTATGTAAGGAAGAATTATTTATAGGTTGTGCACATATTTCGAATCCCATATTAGCCCATTATTTTTCTCGAGTATGTTTATTTCTATGTCAAGTGGGTTGTTCTAGTATAGGTTGTTGGGAAGGTCCAAGGCCAATTTAGATTTTGGAGTATAACAATTAGCGTAGGACCCATTCGATTTGAATCATAATAATTTGGTTTATCAAGATTGCTCATGGCACACCAACCAACCTGAGTTTTGCATATTCAAGTTTCTCTTCTACATGTCCATTAGGTTTGTAGGTTTTAACCCAGTACCTAAATTACCTGCAAATGAATTCTTAAAAACATAAAACCAAGACTACCAGATTGATTTTTCATTATATTCTTTTCAATGTTACAATACATATATATACATGTCAAAGCATTCATAAACCCTAATCCATTAACCCTAGATTAAACATAACCATAGTTCCCTTGAACGGATCTACAAAACACCATGGGAAGAAAACCATCATGCCCAAAACCATGTGTGAAACCCATGCAAAAAACCATTGATAGGTCCCCCCACCTAATATAGGGTCCCAAAAAAAATTCCAAGGGCACTGCCCCGAACCGCATGCAGGAAAGGGGCACTAATCGTGGAAAGAATATAACACACACCCAACAAGGCTTACATCCATTTTATTTTTCATTTTTTCCCTCAATATGACTAACTTTACTCAAAAGGTATTATGGGAACCTCTCATTCTTTGTGGGGATTTTCTTATTACATCCCTTTGGGTCCCCCCTAAAGGGGGGCATGGGAAATATCTCCCTCAAAGCACCGATGTCCTAGGAATACATTCCCTACCCTTAGGAATGTATTCCCATGTGACACTGAATATAACTAAAATTGGATTGTTCAACACGTATGGTAGGAACTAGGTATTTATTTTGCTTAACTTTTATTATGGGAGGCACTTCAAATGCATCTGGATACACATTTGATAAGTAATGTAAGTTCTAGGGGGTGGTGTGAAATGGAATTTAAGATGATACATGCACCTGTTTATCAGTTAGGACTTAGCCATAAATTGTCTAGAGTCAATAATCCACCTTTGAAACATTTTTTCAGGAAGACTCCAGTATGACCCTATCTTTATATTTTTCCTTACATTCTAGAGGTTATCTGTGCCTTATGATCATAAAAATATGTTCTAAGATGAATTTTATATCCATTGACCTGAATGGTAGCAAAGAATACAATCATAGTTGTTTCTCTGATGAGTATTTTATTGACTTGTTCAAAGTACATCATGGACTTAAATGTTGTGGCTGCATTTGTAAGCCAAAGTGTACAATATCATTATTGAATATTAATTTTTATTTGTATGTAACAATTTGGTATTAAATTAGCAGGGGATGGATACATTATTCTTGATTCCAATTAAAATTGCAACAAATGGACTCTCTTAAATAAATATGTTATATTCAAGAATCTAAAGAACAATGAAAGAATAAATCACACATTTTAAATGAATGGATTTCTATTTTATTTTCATAAGAAGAAACTAAAATTTCCCCAAGTTTTTATTTCATCTATCAAAAAAGTAGGTATGTGTTTTCTTGAATATTTCTATAGTTTCTACTTTACAAAAACACCAAATACAAGTTATTTCTGTGAGAGTAGGTAGATTGTTTCACTTTGACACAATCCCTTTTCGGATTCTTATGTGAATTGGATGTTTTGATTGTTCACATACCCTTTCAATTTGTTAACACACATTAACAATATGAGTGTGTCTTAATTGGGGCACCATTCTTTGTAACTCAAATACTTTCAAAATAAAGTTTCCATGGCCTTGGAAGCCTATGGAATTAAATATATGTAACCATAAACCTATACGAGGTTATTTTTTTATCAGTTTGAAAAATTTGTTGTTGTGACCCTGTCGGTATAATACACCTATATGAGATTGTTTTTATCAAGATCAACAATTACATGCACTTATTCAAGGGTTGGAAGTGTGTGGAAATAACCACCTTTCTTGTTAATAAATTAACAAATGCTAAAAGTGGTCATATGGAAGCTTATGTAAGTTTTCCCACAACTCACAGGTGATGTGTATCATTTATGGGAACAATGGTAATAATTCTTAACAACAATTGTACTAAACTAAAAGTATAAGTTTAGAATCTTAACAGAGATCATTTAAACTTGAAAGCAACAATTTTTTCACAAATGTGTAAGCTTTCTCCCAAAATAGCATTATCTTCATCTTAAATCCAAACACTGAGTGGATACGTCGAGAAAATAATGAATATTTCCTATAGAATCATAGATGCCTTAAAACAACATAACAAATGAAATTCTATAGTAATTGATTGTTTTTGAATTAATGAATCATTGGGTGAAAAATATATGTACAACTTCTAGAAGACTTTACAAAAATTCTTATACGAAGTAATTTTTGTATGTTGATTGTATATTTTATAAATATTTCATGATCTAATGGTCAAGAGAGAGGTTAAATAATTAACACCACTCGTGACAATCAAATTCTAGAAATTGTTTGACCTCTCTCTTCATTATGAGATTATGGAAATTGTTTGACCTCTATTGTTAGATTATGAGATATTCCTGAAATATGCAATCGATGTAAAGATGTTTGAACATTTGTAACTAAGGAATTTACAATCAGTTCAATGCCTTAGCCATATTATGACTATCTCACATAATATAGTGGGAATAAAAGGGCAGATTGTTAGAGAGCCCATTGGGATTGGCATGGAGTCTCTTAGAGTTGGTCAAGATTTCCATTGCATAAAGAGGAGCCATGAAAAGCTCTGCACCAACCTCTACCAAAATTGTATGGCACACAAAGCCTGGGAATATCAACGTAACCAACATCCTTTAACATAGCACAACCATCAGAAAATATAACACAGGTTCTCCACCCAAGAACATATAGTACTAATTTTCTAAAGCTATGGGCATTGTATAAAAGGAGTCGATGATTTAATATAACTACGAACCCAAGTATCCAGACAACCATGTTGACCAAGCTTATGAGAGATGTCATGATTGTCAATAAAATACAACAAAGGAATCCCAATGGCTCATCGATGCATTTCCCATCATTTTCTCATTGTTTTTCAACAGTTCAATCCATTGCCTCTTCTACATCTGCTTTGCTACTCTTTGTATATAATTTTCCTTACGATGATATTTATGCCCCATTGGTTCAAAATTGTGGCAGTTCAGTTCATGTTATTTTTGGTTTCTAAAATGACATGCAATAAATTTTAAATAGAGGGAAATTACTAGGTGACACTTGCTAAAGCTATCATTGGAACTTGGGGAAAACACACCGGATCAGAGAGTTGTGGGGCTTCTAACTACTCATTGTTGACAGGGATGTTGGTGTTATGGTAAAGAGAAGGAAAAGGAAAATTGCATGGATCTAGAAGATGATGAAAGTAAAGATCTCTCTAAACTCTTAGGTCATTTGATGTTATTGTTTAGTTTAACATTAGCTTTGATTTATATGTTAGTGACCACATTATGGTAATTCATTGGATATAAAATTTGTTACAAAACATTGAGAAACCATATTATTAAACTATGGTCCTCTAAAATTCCTATTAGCGAG